>JAGVSP010000351.1:0-70301 GCA_022494985.1 Micrasema minimum
AAAAAAATTCATCGTTCTACGGGGGTAACTTAACAACTTGCCGTGCAGCTGTCAAAATTTCAAAACATTTTTTCTCTATGGTTTGTAGAGTAAAGCGTAAAGCTGTGATTGGGTTGATACGCGATTGGGTTACGCTTTCATTATGTACTGTCAAATTTCGCTTTCAAAATCTATTTGATTTTAAATTATTTTATTTAACCTAACCTATCATTAACCTACTGTATAAATTTCATAACCTATTATAAAGGATATTGCTTTTAAATAGCCATTTGATTTAAATTATTTTATTAAACCCAACCTATCTTAACCTACTGTATAAATTTCATAACCTATTATCTATGGATTTAGCAATAGACTAGTCTTCATAAAAAGCACGGCAAGTTGTTAAGTTACACCGTTCTACGAGTATTGTAACACCCTGGGTACATAAGGAAGTTCAGTCAAGTTAACTGAACTAACTACTAACTATCTCCTCGAAGGGGTAGGCAGAGAGGATAGACCGCCACACCACTCTGTCCTGGCATCTTGCTTCCTCCACATACATTCATCTTCTCATGCACGCACGTTGATTACTCCGACTTCTTACATGCCCACTTTCAAGCACTTGTTTTACTTGATCATGCCACGTCTTCATCGGCCTTCCTCGACTTCTACATCCAGGCACAGTCGCATCATATATTTTTTTAGCCGTTCTTTCATCATCCATTCGCTCTACGTGACCGAACCATCGTAAAAGACCTTTCTTAGTTTTGTCAATAGTGCTTATCTCAGCCTTGCATTCTGCTCTCGCTAATTGATTAATAGACTTCTTAAGGGGATGTTGATACATTTATATAAATGGGGTAGAATAAATTCATCATTTACTACATACTTCACTTAATATTTTTATTAATTTCAAAAATACTTAGGTTCTGCTTAAAATACCCAAGACATGTAATATTTTCCAACAGATGATAATATTTTGAAATTTGTTTTTTACTTTAAATATTGTTTTAAAGTAGATAGGTGGAAATTTTTTATGTACTAAAATATATTTTTATTATTATTTTCAGATTGGAAATCGATCGAAAACGTCGCATTCAGAGGTAATTTTTTTTTTAAATGCATTTTTAAGTTAGTAAAAGCAAAAATATTTAATAATGTAGACGTATTTACCTTTATCGAGATAATTAAATGCTTCTGTAAAATATAATCTGTGATTTATCTCCCGACTCCCGACGAAGTGGATTGCAGGCTTCGAACAAGAAGTCACTAGAAGGGACGTTTCCATGCAAATTTTCTAAAGATATACGCGTCCTAGGGTTAATTTCATAACACCACTTATTATCACATTCCACCGTCTAAAGACTCCAGCGCTCAGGCCAATACACGAAACGTGTGACGTAGATGTCTAGTGATGACGTAGATGCCTATTTACGAAGTGAGTGATGCCTATTGAAACCTAGACACGGAAGTATGGAATGTCACTTCTCTGAAATTCTTGTTCGAAGATTGCAGGCTATACAGCTATAAATATAAGTATGCATTGCTCTTGCTTTTAAAAAACAGTTTTTATTTCTGTAAAACGTATTTATACTAGCAATTTGTAAGTACTTCTATGTTAGTTTGATGATTGTACCAAGCCTATCGTAATTTCGCTAAGTACTTATCTACCTACGATAATATTGTATATAAATTCTTTTACAAACTTCCCAAGCTTTCACATTTCCCATGATGAATTATTAATAGCAATTTCTAATGGAGAAATAAATTGCATACTATAATATGACACATCACTAATAATAAGTTATATAAGTAGGTACTCATGTTATTTAATTTTAGCTAAGTACTAGCTGGGTTGCCTATATTTAGATTAAAATATCGATTATCTACGTACGAGTATAATTTTACTATAAATATGTTACCTTATTCGTCTTCGTCTATATTTTGTATTATTTATACGTTATACTTAAGTAAGTATTATTTTATTTTATGTTTTATTCTCTCAAGATAACAATTAATTTCTCTAACCGTGGGATTGAAACTTCAATTTGATAGTTTTTGTCTCTCTCTTGTCGTCTTTTGACAGGAAAAGGTCACTTCGACAGTTGCATGTCAACCAAAAATAAGTTGTTCAACATAAATTTTAGTTTCTTGGCATGAATGGACCCGACTTGGACCCGTTTAGCGACCGGCTCTCTGCTTTAGCGGAGGCTGAGTAGCGCAAACTTATTTATAACCTACATAATATTATAGTCTCCTGCGCTTAAATATTCATATTTTCCAACACGTACACCACACTCTACACACATACCACAACACAACATACACATGACATAACATAATCACTTTATATACTATTGTTTGCTCACTTCATGTCTTCAGAAATTTGTCTTGTACATTGTGTTGTCCACGGAATTAGTGTTATGTTGTATATAAGTATTACCTTAATTTGATCTTAGTTCATTGTTCCTAACATATCACTGTGTGAAATAAACAATGGAAAATTATGATGATTTAAATAGGTACAGACTAGTAAAATTACAGTTGGTAAAAACCACATTTATAAGTTTTATCGCTTAATAAAAACGTAGACATTGTTGCTCTGAAAACGTGTTTTTATAAATACAATATGTCAACAAAATTATCGCAAAGATACGGATATAGATAAGAGATTATGACGAATTTTAAGTTGTACTAAAAACTGTTAAACATGTTTTCTATGCGCTGGCTGTTTTGAAAAGAAGCCATTTTGTCTCGTCAAAAGAGAGTGGAGTGGATGCTTACTTTTTTAAACTTATGCAATACTTTGAGCTAGAAAATGGGGTCAACATTACCATCTAAATAGCGAAACTTTGCATGAAATAGCGAAGATAAAAAGGATGAAGAAAATAGCAGTTATTTTTCTGAAGTATTTATTAAACTTTTAGCTCAATATCAAGCGCCATTCCAAAGCGATAGGCAGAAAGAATAGAACACCACATCACTCTATCTATCCTGATCCTGGCATACGTCTTTCACGTATCTTTACATGCATGCATCTTCTCTTGAATAATAACTTAACGTTAGAAGTATAGCTGGTATTGCCTAGAAAAGAGGTTTTATTGTATTCTCGTGAATATTTATTTGCTAAGGTAGCTTTATATTTATACCACACTTGAAAAGAGTAATGTTTCTATTTCACACCTGAGTTTTTTCTCACAAAAAAATCGCTTTAGAAATTAGCGAAAATACGGTTTTATTACCTATTATCATTAAGTCCATCAGTAATAGAGTTTCATAATAATTAGTGCTCGTTAATGTTTTGTTTGATCGTGCTAATTACGAAAACCACTAATAACAAAATGACTGGATTTTACGGAATTCTATTACGAAATGATGAAAGAATTCTTACAAAACAGTAATTGAGCTTCTAAATTATTTACGAAATACCGTTTTTTATAATTTGATTTGGTATTTAAGTATTTTAATATTTTTTTCAAAACCAAAACCAATTATGAATTATAAGCTGTTTGAATTTTCAGCATTTCGTTTTACGGTTAAAATGTGGAGCAGTAATATGCACGACACGGAGATTTTTCTCATACAAATAGCTTAAGCACCATGCATTCTTACGGTATGCAGGCCCACGTTGGTTGGCGTGACATGGAAGGACAAAGTCAATAATGCAGATGTATTAGCCCGCACTCGGATGGCTTCGGCGATGGCTCTCTTAAAAAAGAAACGATTGCGCTGGCTCGGCCATGTGAGTCGTATGGAGGATGGCCGAATACCAAAAGATATTTTGTATGGTGAACTTTGCGATGCCAAAAGATCCCACGGAGGTCAGCGATTGCGCTTTAAGGATGTCTGTAAACGCGATATGAAGACATTTCGCATAGATGCTAATAATTGGGGAAATCACGCCAGGGTCAGGATGGCATGGAAGAGGGAGCTAAAGGAAGGCAGAACGGCACATGACAGTCTCTGGCTGGAGAGTTTGAGACTTGGAAGACAGCGAGCGAAGGTGTGAGAGATGTAGTCGACTGTGCAGGTCTCGTATAGGACCTTACAGTCACCAGAGAAGCTGCTTTTCTCGGCTGCCTTCCTGATGAGTGCCGCATCTTCATCGTCTTCCAAAGACGGACGATTGTCATAGAGAGGCCCACGTATGATCGATTTTCCCATACAAAATTTGTAAAACATAGCGTTTAAATTCTACGAGGGCCGGTTTTATATAATTCGTTAGTTAAGCTTTATATAATTTTAAAATTAAATTTCTTATAAAACCCGATTTCCCGTTTTATAAAACGCTGATAAAGTAATTTATCCGTTTCCAGCTACTGGCACTTGTGAGGGGTTCTGTTTCCTAACGATCCGTTTTTTGTTGAAATGTCTAGTATTCAGCGGCCATATTGGTTGGACTCCAATAAGCATTGATTTAAAACTGTGAAATTTCGCAAAGTAAATGATAAAATTACTTACTTTTAACTTTAAACAACGATAAAGGATAATTCAAAGGTAGTCCAGACATTAGATTATAGTTTTGTGTTGAAAAAAATTGCATATTGGCATATAATTATCACGATCTGACAGATCAGATTTTCGAATTTCATAGACAAAAAATTACAAGTGGGCGTGGCTTATCGTTAACGAATCGTCATTACTTATAGTTTATAAAACACAGATCAGTAAATTAATATTATAAACAGTTAAAGGTTCGTAGCATTAACGGGCGTTTGATTGCTTGTTAATAAAACGATGTGATTTAAATCTCTACTACGATTTATGCCTTCTTAAAACATATATATTATTATATTTAAAGGAAACACATAGGTGGTAGGTACTGTACAAAATAAATTATGTATTCTTCCCTTCAATATTGGGATACATATTTCCTAAATTGAAAAGAGCATGTTCCCAGTTACTCCCACCAAACACGTTGCTTTGTTTTATCGCTTATTGTTCGTATCTTTATTTATTTAACACTAAAATACTTAAATATGGGAATCTTCCCACGGCTCGTGTCACCCTGAAGCGGAAGAGACTGATCACCACACCAAACCGAACCGGTTTTAAAGCACTATCACGTTTCTAAAAACAAAATATAGGATTAATATTCCTCGGTCGTATTAATACGAGTCGACTTATTTCCTGTCGCCATGTTGGATTGCGGTTTACATAATAAATAATAAGATATCCTCTTGACGAAATGGTAGGTAATCAATAAAATAACGGTGTACACTATAAATCCATCGAGTATTGAATACCATGGTGCGGCAGTGTTAGAACATCCTCATGTGTATTGCATTTAATTTACGGCTTTTCTTACTTGAATTATTCGTCAATAATTTTAAAATATGCCTGAGAAAGCTACTAAAAACGCTCTGATACATCAATTTAAATAATAAAATGAAAGTTACAAGGTCGATTACGATATATATTATCTTCGCTCGATGTATTGCCCGCCTAGATTTCTTCCGGCGCGAGATCTGGGTGTCTCTCTCCCGCACGGGCGCCCGCATCTCGGCGGAGTGAAGGAGAGAGAGTATCCAACCGCGCGTGGAATGTAGGCCGGCGTGAGAGGAAAACTTTGGTTATGCGTTCCATATGCAAATCCATCACGCACAATGGAGACCTCAACCTTTCTTGATCATTTACTTTTTACAACAACAAATCGTTAGCCCTGTAAACGCCTAAATATCCAAATTATCTCCCATAACTTATTTGCCTCTGCTGCAATATAAAATATTAAAAAATTGAATCGTAGCACGTTGGGCTACCATGCACAAGGTCCCGGGTTCGATTCCCATTGTAACTAACTAACCATCACGCCATTTCGTAGGCAGAGAGGATAGAACGCCATACCACTCTGTCCTGATACTTCCTTTGCTTCCTCTACATTTATACACCTTCTTATGCACATACGCCGATTATTCCAACTTTTCACATGTCCACTTTCATTCCCATTGTGGTTTTTAAAAATGCACTTACACGAATTTACAATACATTTTCTTGATGTTTTAATTTGTACTTGTCACCTCTTTAATTAAATTATGTTCAGTGTTTAGTCAATTGACGATCTCTTTAATGATTATAGTACTCGTCCGCTACATGGGACATCAGTAGTACAGGATCACTCATCCAGTAACCCTTTCCACGTCAATATAAGGCCAAACTGTCGTATCTGTCGTATCTGATAAATAAATAAAATTAAAAAATAAAATAAAATAAAACCCTTTCCACGTCACAAGGCCAAACTGTCTGTGTTTTTCCTGGACGGTGACGCAAGCAACTGTACACTGCACACTCCACTGGTGGCCTAGCTGAGAATAACACCACTCATCCAGTAACCCTTTCCACGTCAATATAAGGCCAAACTGTCGTATCTGTGTTCTTCCTGGACGGTGACGCAAGCAAATGTACACTGCACACTCCACTGGTGGCCTAGCTGAGAATAACACCACTCATCCAGTAACCCTTCCCACGTTTTCCACTTTTAAAAATACGAATTCATTCTACTATCCGTTGTTATTCTGCACTCCGTTAGTTTTTAAATAAAAACCATTGCAGTTGGAATGAAATGTAATCATTGCATGTTACCATAGTACGAGTATCTCGTCAATACTGCATGATATTGAATGAATTATTATTGGAAGTTGTAATATAATATTATGATACGTATCAATAACATTTCCGATTTCTAAAACAACCGTTGCAACGTCGTATATTATTTTATGTATTTTTATCCGATCACCACTAGTGTGAAAATTAATCTCCCCGCATAATTAATACCCATGATACGAATACACTAAAAATAGATTTGGTATTTTTAGATTATCGATCAAATAAAATACGATGTTGATTTATGATGCAGAGGGTTAAAATCGGTGTAGTTTTTACGTAAAAAACATCGTTAATGCGCACTTTATACGAGACCGAAAACTGTACAGATTCTTGTGCAGTTTCTTGTTTAGAAAACTGTAGAGTCTGTCAAAAGACACTATGTGACTTTATGCGCTATCGTAAGTTACTATCGTATGTTTGCACACAGGTAATTATTTAAAAAAAAATTAGAATACGTAAACATCTTCCGTTTTCATAATTAGTTGAGGTTTTATAGGCGATAAATAAAAAAAATACCAGCATTAACAATGCTGCGTATCGTGCTAAGTGCAATCGTACCGAAAGCATTATAAAAATAAAAATATCCTGGGCCTAACTGTACCTTAAGTGCACAGACATGTTGGCAAAAATTTCCTGTAAATCCTAATACCCCCTTTAATAGAGCCAAGTATTTTTTTTTCACTGCGTTTTGTACAGGTGAAGTTGTGTACTAAATAAGCTCTAGCGGTAGCGGTTCGTTTCATGTGATTAGATAACCTACATTGGATTGCTCAACGGGAGAGTGAGCATGCGACCATGCGTACTCGTTAACCAATCATACTACTACTGCAGACTGCAGTTCACGGGGGCACACGTGGCCCAGGGCTGCCACCTGTCGTGCCACGGTCGTTAGTTGGAAGAATAAAAACGCAGTAAAAAAAATACTTGGCTTTATTAAAGGGGGTATTAGGATTTACAGGAAATTTTTGCCATGTCTGTGCACTTTAGGTACGTTAGGCCCGGAATATTTTTATTTTTACAATGTTTTCGGTACGATTGCACTTGGTACGATACCTCAAGGCCCACTGCTCTCTGTACTGGGCTTCGAACTGCCATCTGGATCCTGCAGTACTTTTGATATCATCTGTCCATCGTCTTGGTGGTCTTTCTACAGGTATCCAGTTAAGCAGGCGTTTCGTCCATCGGTCCTCACTCTGGCGAGACACATGCCCAGCCCATGTCCGCTTCAGCTGGGAGATATCCTTTATGAATTGCTAATGAGAGATACTTATTAACAAATAATGTAAAACTCCCAGTTTATTTAAAAACACTTTATACTAATGACTTAATCGGCTAATAATTATATTTAGATTAGTATTATTTCCATCTAAAATGTGAAACCTAAATAAAAAATGGCAAAAACGCACTCTTATGCACTCACGAAGAAATGGAAATTAATACTGCGCTGCGATTCTGTTAATTTTGTCAAACTACTGCGCATACGATTTTGTACTGAATTCGTATGCGCAGAAGTGTCTTAAACCTTAGTAGAATCGCAGCGCTGGTGGCAGAGTTGCGGGTTCCAGAATAGGATCCTTAGATTCGAATGCCACTCAAGCACAACTATTTTCCTGCTCTCTAGCACAATTATTTCCGACTATTTGAAAGCAGCCCCGAAATCGAAATATCTGAATTATCTTTTTATACCAAAAATATAACATATTTCGTAGTCATAGTAAAAGTTGCTATAGAGGCCGGAGTCGCTACATTAAAAATTGTAGAAAACTGTGGAAGTTTTTTGTGACTCCAAAAATAAAATGAGTTGAAACAATTATCACCGGTTCGGCCCTGCACCATCTATATGTGTACCCTGTATATTTAGCACAGTACTAGAATAGGTTCAGACTCCCCATAAATAACACGAAGAGCTTACTAGGGTCGCAAGGTCGCTCACTGCACTTTAAACCACTTAAGTTTTGCAGCTTATTGATCACCGAAGAGCCATTATTCCTATTTTTAAGTCAAGTCGTCTAATCCATGTAACATTTCAATATTATTCTAATACCTTTTATAATATAATACATTAATTACATTGTAATCATTTTTGACAACCCTGTTACCAATTACATTAAAATGTCAATAGTTTAGCCATAAAACGACTTCAATTGGATTAAATAATCTGAGAATGTAAGCCATAGACAAAGGTTCCGTGGTGTAAGCTTTGTTACGTCTTTAATAAATGCTTTAAATAAAATTTAAAAAATGTTAATTAATTGCCTTATCAAATATGCATTATGCCAAAACAAAAATTTATTATTTTAGTTAGATTTAAAAGGTTTTTTAGCCAAAATATTATATTGCATTCAATCGTTTTAGGTAATTACACAGTAGAGTGTAAATTCGAACTTATTTTCCGCAATCGGTAAGTAAGTATGTACTTTTTCACTGAAAATATTTTCTAAATAAGTAAGTATACATATTTTGCCTACATGCTTTTATAATTTTACATCAATTATTCCCAAGTCGTTTATGAGCTTTTGAGATAATATAATATGTACTTTCATTCGGGTCATTGAAAATATTAAAATCTACTGAGACATGAGAATCCCGAATTTATATCGCCAAAGAGCTAAGTGCGAATCGCATAAAGTAGGTACTATAATACCTATCGCGTCGAAACGAAAAATATCAAAATCGAATGTAAACATTACTCGACAAAATATATATATTTATAGTATTGTTTGTTCTAGAACAGTTGATAAAATTGTATTTTTGGAACGAAAATTGGCAGCAATTCTTTTAGATACGACATACTAATTTTCCAACACAGAAAATGTTTTTTTTTCCAATTGGAACACAGTCGTCACATTTGGCACTTTCAACGGCCTTTTTTCGCTTGCTTCTCGTTCAATTAATTATTACTAAGTTAATTAGCATCGTGCAGTTCTGTATCGAGTAGAATGGTATTGGACGCTTTCAATAAAGTTTGCGGCTTGAGAAAGTTCCGTACTTAGCCGCGGGCCCACGGATTCCGTTTGAATCAGATTAATAATAATTAATCCATTGACACTTATGTCTAACTAACTTATGAATGCCTCACCCTTTCCCAAGATAGTTTTAAAGACTTGAGTCTTTTATTAGTTGACACAAAGTTTATCCGAGAGATTTAATATATTCAGTTTTAACTGGAAAATAGCGAATCATTGCCTCTATCACTGTTTCGGATATAAGGCTGTCATAAATACATTCACCCCAAGCTGCTCGAGAAGCTGGCCCAAATTTACATGAATGTAATGTTCCTCCTCCTGTAAAATCGCATTTTGTGGGTAACGATATTATAGGTAGGAGGCGTCGATATAATCAATCAACGGATCTGTAGATTTTGTTCCACTCTAAATTCCATTGTGGAAATCGAAAAAAACTTTAAAAGTGCCTCGTTGGATTTTTCATACTTTTTTAAAGAATCGAACTTTTTACCCTATTTATTCAAGCAAGGTACCTACATTTTGGTTTTTTTATCTTCAATGTACGCAAACGTGAAACATGCCATAAGATTAACGCGGAGTTCATGTGAATTTAATTTTTTTTTTGCTTAAATTGTCTATTTTGCTTTTTCAAACAAAAAAAAAAAAAATCTCTACCATAAGTGAATTCCACCTGCCCATATTCTTGCCTCCACTTTTTACACACACGTCTAGTTGAATTTAATTTGACGAATTAGCTCTCATAGCAGATCGACGATTTCACTAATTTGTACAAAAAACTTAAGTGCCATACCTACCCACACAAAACAATAGGCTATGACTGTCCAGTACTGTATTAGGATATTACTGTACATGTATAACAACATTTAAAAAAATCCTAAAAATATAATTTAAAAAAAATATGCCATCAGTTTTCATTTTAGATTTTAGTTCGCAAAGGCCCAACCTTGTTTTCTTTTGCAGTCAACAATTGTACTGTTCTCTAAAGATTAAAGACGCCTTTTTTCATTATTTGGATACTACTAAGTTGTCAAGCTCTCCTTTCTGTAACCAACCAATAATTAATTAATATTTTTTTCGACCAATATTTTTAAAACTTTGTCACTTGACATAATCAAGTGTACACCACGACATTATGTCTATAATACCTAAGTTTGTACTTGAAATTATCAGATATAAGTAATCGTTTTATGATAATTTCATTTGATTGACAGCTGTTTTGCTTTGTATGGGCATCAATAAAACGAAGGGTGTTCATAATCATACAATCATCCATAACATTATGAGATATCCATTTTTGGTCAAATACAAACTGTTCGTTGTAATTTATGTATCCTGCACTTTTATGATCGGGGTAGAAACTAACGTTTCCCTACTACCGTTAATTTGGACCGACTCTGGTTGGTTTGGGTGATGGAAACAATGGAAGAAATTTTGTTCGCGTAAATCACGTAAATTCATCCGAATTTTTATCACACTGACAATCCTTAATCGCGGTTTAGCTTGTTGAAAAAATCGGTAGAGTTGTGCTGGACTGAAAAAAGACTCAATAGTCTTTAAAAAAGCCTAGGGAAAAGGTGGGGCTTTCTTTGCACCATGTTCTCTCTTATGAGGAGCATGTGGACATCTCTAGACACCTCCAGGAGATCCTGTCGCGGGCCAGCACTCCTTAAATTAAAACAATAATGGTTTATTTAAAGTTCAGTTTTGTTTTTAGTTTGGTAGACCTGTGGAGAAGTAATTGTTTCAACAGTAAGTCATCGCGATCACTCGAGATGACGCAACGCATTTTTTCTGACTGATTTGCGAGCACTTTCGTTTCGTGGTAAAAAGTGCATACAATCAATATAATTTGCAGTTTACCTGTTTTGTACCAATAATTCGTGCGGAACGTTTTCTTATACGGATGTTTTGTATTTCCTTACTGTTAGTTTACTTGCCATAGTTAGACTTACCAGATACCACAAAAAGTATTCAATGTAATTTTTGTAAAGTAAACGTAAATTTCATTCAAACAGATAACATTTTTCAATCTTATGTACTTTATTAAAGTATTTTCGCACACAATTTCTTCATTTCAAGTTTTTGTCTCAGAATTTCGTGAACGATTGTTTTGGGGATTGACAGCTCGTCAGCAATCATTCTGACTACGATCTACGGTCTTTAAGAACACAAGCCCGAATTCGTTCAACATTTTCATCAGAACTCGATGTCGATGGGCGTCCTTCTTCTTGGCCTTCCCGGAACCTTTTTAACCACTTGTACACGGTTGGTTCCTTCAGAGAATTGTCTCCGTAAACTTGTTTCAAACACTCAAAAATCTCACGGCCATTCTTGCCTAGCTTTGCAAGAAACTTGATGTTGATGCGCTGTTCCTCAATCAGAGACAGCTCCATGCCGACGGCAGGTGAAAAAGGGTAACTTTCAACAAGCAGCCGCACACTCCTACTTACACGCAGAGTGCTCTGACTCGAACTGAGCGTTGATGGGATTGGTTACAGCAGTAGTTCCACCGCCAGTAGCTCAAGCACAGATACTATCGACGTAGTTAAAAGCGTGCTATTTACGTGCTAACGCTTAACGATTTTACCGATCACAGTTCGATACCGTGGTAGCGTTCGGCTGTGTTCGTCGTGTGTTCGTCGTGTGTTCGGACGTCTTCGCCGATCTTCCGATCTGATTATAATTTTAGCGAGGTTTTCGGCAAGCCGCGCTATAACGCGGCCTTACGTCAAACGTCAAATCATCGCGCTTGTCGGCGATTATTTTATCGACTGCTTTTCTCAATATTTGGCTTGCCGAAAACCGGCTAAATTATATCAATGCCCGGTTCAGCGATCGGGGTATTGAACGGTATGTCATTGTGATCGCTCAAATCGTTAGCGTTAGCACGTGATTAGCACGTTTTTAACTACGTCGATAGTTATCTGTGATTGAGCTACTGGTGACTGCAAACTGTAAAATAAAGTTATTATTTAACTTTTATACGTATTTTCCGGACAAAACTCGTATATGTATAATATATCTAATGTATTTATGTTTTTTTTAAACAAAATAAAAATCACTTTGTTTTTTTATTCACTTTTTAATTGAGTTATTACTAACTAGTTTCGGTACTACCTTACCATCATCAGTGCTAATACAAAAATATTAGCTCTGATGATGGTAAGGTAGTACCGAAACTAGTTAGTAAAAAGTGAATAAAAAACAAAGTGATTTTTATTTTATTAAAAAAAGTTTACAATGTTAATGGTGATAATAATAACGTATTGTTGTTTTATTTTCCCAGGTTTGCCCGCTCGCCCCCTTGCCATGATGGCACCCAGTGCCTTCCAGAGAACTAAATCTCCTCGCCAATCACCTGTTTCACACAAAATACAGGTGTGTATTTTATTTCCCCTATTCTTCTTCCGGTATAAAGATACCAATATCTTGTATTCTTTATTTTAAACTATCTTGTTTACATTATCTGTTATTTTTCCATTTTTACATGGCTTTATTTTTCTGTTTTTGCCACATGCACGCTGTTTGACTTTCACAGTATACCCACAAACAGGCTATGCCTTGGTGGGATTTTTGTTTATTTTTTTTAATGTAAATGTGTTTTTATTGTATTTCTTTGTAAACAAAAATGTTCCTTTAAAAAAAAATTTTTTTATTAAAAATTAAAAAAAAGACTCCAGCACTTAGGCCATTACACGAAACGTGTGATTTAAATGTTTAGTGATGACGTTGATGCCTATTGATGACGTAGAGAGTAACTAGACACTAGAATCGGTAGTATTTTTCAAGTACAGAATGTCACTTATCTGCAATTCTTGTTCGAAGGCCTTTATAAAAGTAATATAGGCAGTTGAGACGGTCTGGAGCATGGCAGGCTCCACCCCCACACGTCGAGTGTGTTGCAGAGCCCGTGTTGCAGAGCCCTCGGTTCCTGGTGGCCGACAGCGGCAGCAGCAGCAGCAGCGACGGGCTGGCGGCCAATCAGCGCGGGTCCTCCACCCCCTCCCCTCCCTCCGCCTCGGGACCGGAGAGCTTCGAGTGCCTTGGGGAGGGGGACCATGAAAACAATAATGGGTAAGAACTTCAAGAGCATACTACACCACGTGACTCGCGGCCGCTCCCCATACAAACGTTTAGCCACCACTTTGGTTACCTCTAGTGGTGATTGCTTGATGTGGGGTGCACAGAGAGAAATGAAAGAGTTCTTACAGTTTCTAGTGCACATTTATTACACAGAAGTTACATAAAATGAAATTCAATGAAAACTTAACTAATTAAACTAAGATTGACATGAATTATGAAAATGGAAAAGTGCGAAATGAATTTAGGTTGCCATAAGATTTGGCGGCAAGAAATTTGTACAAAAGCGACGTGTAGTCACGATGAAGGTTAAAATGTCTCTCCTCATTGTTCGATAGTGTTCGACAGAGTTCGGTAGATCTTGCTTCGTTCCGCGTCGCACGCGTGACGTATTTCTTCCGCCACAAACGTATTCCTCGATTTTCTCCCTGGAATTTAATATTAGAGCAATTCTACGTTCACATTCTACGTGCCTAATAAACATGTCATTCGGATTCATCGACAATCTTGTTATAAATGAAATAAAGGCGTAGTCCTTGCCCTAAATAACCAGCAGTTACTAAGCTCTATGTAAACTATTCTAGTATTGTCCTAGAAAATAAAGAGGGCACGTGGATATTTAAATATTATCTTTTAACACCGGCAAAGCTTTTCTTTGACGTTGATTAATAAAGTGTTATAGTAAATTTGCCAAGTTTTATAACAGCTGGCGCTGCTTGTACGAGTATTGCTACTTTGCGTGTTAGAAAAAGACACTTAAAACTTTTACATCTTTCACCTGATTTACTTTTAAAAATAAATACGCTACTGTTACTAGGATAACTAACTAACTAACCATCACGCCATTTCTCCGTAGGGGTATGCAGAGAGGATAGAACGCCATACCACTCTGTCCTGACATACTTCCTTTGCTTCCTCTACATTCATACATCTTCTCAGTATTTGTCGTACTTGGTCATGCCATGTCTTTTTCGGCCTTCCTCGGCTTCTACATAAAAACTAAACTTCTTTTAGCCGTTCTTTAATTACTCATTCGCTCCACATGACCAAACCACCGTAAAAGCCCTTTCTTAATTTTTGTCGATAATGCTTATCTCAGCCTAGCACTCTGCTCTAATTTGGACATTTGTACACCTATCATACATAGTCTTACCACTCGTTCGCCTGAGAGATCGCATTTCAACAGCATTTAGTCTACTGTTGAGATATAACTAAATATAAATATTATAACTATACCGTGAGGTTGCGGGTTCGATTCCCGTGAAATATTTATTTACATGTGATTTTCATACTAATATTTCATGTGTGATACCTTGCACTGGTACTGAAGCGTAAAACTGACCATCCTACCTTCATGTAATAAAATGATCAAGGTAAAAAGTACTGGAATTAGAATTTTTTTACGAAAATATGTATTGTATAAATTTTTGAACATTTCAGATAGTACGTTAGCAAGTTAAAATAAAAATGTGACGAAATGCATTTTACCGTATTTATTTGCTAAATATTTTTTTAACGAGTTTGATAACAAGTTATTCATTATGATAGAGATTAAGTAAACTTAATATTGATTTATTTAACAGGAGGCCCAATTTAAAATAAAAACCGAAAGGCTTGAGAAACATCTCTTTTTTGTATTCTCACCGGGAATCGAGGGCCCCGGAATCTGCGTATAAGCTTTTTTGTACGGAGGATCTTATCGTTTTTTTTACTTTAAATATATTTTTTAAACTCGTTTACTCGTGTCTTTTCCTAACAAAATATTTGTATGAATTGACGATTGGTGTGTAGTTACAATAATTCATATTTTTCCACGTGAGACTACGAAAAATAAAAATGAGTGTTTTTTTATCAAGTCTGGGTGTCGATGATGTTTTACCATCTATTGGGCTCCAGTACTGCTATCACCAACGTATCTACGTACATGTATCGCAGTTGTGACGCATAATCTGTAAAATCTTCGTTTACCGATAACAGTAATATAACGCGTCACAGCAGCGGTATATCTACATCTACATGTAGATACATTGACTATCGTAGTGCTGGTCCGTTGAGAAATTTAAATAAAATCGATTTTGTATAATATCGTAGAGGTTTATTATAGTTAAGTTAACTTATAATTTTAACTATACGCAACTAAAACCTATAATTGTATTTCCGTGATACTGTCGGCAATTTCGGCTATCACGTTTTTCGGCATTCCATTTAGGCTTATTGGATTTTAGACAATCCAATATCACTCACTTTGGTAGAATCACGTTTCTTTAGTCACGCACAGTGCATAACTGAGATACGACAGTATTCAATGTTCCTAGCAAATCAACAAAGTAAAATTAGGACACGTGGAGAGTTCATGATACGTAGAAAAACTGGATAAATTTTCCCAAAATTGAGGATTGTAACCTTGGTGGAAACACTAATATAAATATACTGGTGTAACAAAACTCGACGTACAAGCGGGAAACAAGTGAATCTACATAATATTTGGAGTCGATTTTGTAGAAATAAAATTGTTTGATTTGACCAATAGTATTTTTTTTAATTTATTTTTTTAAAATTATATTTTTTTAGTTGTATAATTTTTTACATCTAGACTAATATTATTTTACATTACACCTAATTTATTTTTTTAATTTTCCTATTGAGTATGAAGTTGATTTTTTTTTTCGATAAATTTTGACAAATTGTTATCAAATATCATGTATCTAGTCAAATTAATACTATCCATAAATAAAACAAAATCAAAAACAGCATTTTAATATGAATTTCTGCAATTTTACTTAATCTGCATATCTGATAATATTTTTTTTAAAAATTTTAAAAAATAATTAAATATGTTTGATTTAACAAATCCAAGAGAAGATATAAAAAAATACAATTATATTGATGAATGCACATTGTGATTTTTTTCTATCTTTCTGTTGAAACGTAAAAATGATTAGTATTTTAAATCATCGCTTTCATTCGTAGATGAATAAAGTAAAAATTAAAATTGGTTTAAATTTATTATTATTATTATTATTTAATATTAGGCGAGCAGCTTAAAGCTGATATGCCTAAATCGGACAGTTAGTTAGGTAAAACTTGTCCAGTCCATTCTTAAACCCGTTCACACTATTCGCAATATCTTGTATTGATGATATTGTTTTCTTCTTGCAGCGATGCTGGTCATCGCAGCCCAAACGGACACATCAACAGGCACTCCTGGACCCGAACCAGCCTCCGGCGGACACCACCCAGGTACTTACCCCACTCAACCACCACTCGACCACAAAACATTCTAAAAATATCAACAAAATCAAACACCTTGTCTATTCCCAATGGGGTCGTACTGACTGAGCAATCAATTTAATTGTGTTCAATTCTGATTGAAAATTTACAACTAATGTCACGAATTAAACACGCACCATTACTCATGAACTTCATGACAATGGTGGCCAAACAGATCAAGGCATTGAACCAGGGACAGTAAAATGAATAATTAAAAGTGTCGACCAACAGAATCAAAACACCTCTCTGAATTCTCGAAGCCTTGTACTTAACATGTAAGGCTTTCTTTATTCAGCAACTCAAAAAAAATAAAAATGTCACGAATTAGCAAGATTTCACTTTACACCGTATAACAAAACTCGATGCACAAGTGGAAATCTAGTGAATCAACATCATATTTGGAGTCGATTATGTAGGATAAAATTATTTGATTTGACCCACAGTTTTCGAGATAATTGATAAAGAAGTTCAATTCTTTTTTTTAAATTGTCTTCAAATTTCATTTATTTAGTGAAATTAAACTATTCTTTATAGAAAACAAAATAATTTAATAATGAAATTTTACTTAATCTGCGCTACTTACGAAAATATAAATTATCCACAATAATAATTACATGACGTATAACATAAAACATGTACACCTAAACCGAATGAACCAATTATTAAACCAATTATCGGCCGAAATTAAAGTTATGATTATTTTACATTCTGCTACGACTCCGACAGTTCATAACATGATTACTATTACAACTATTTGATTTCAAACTCAGAATTTAAAAAATCATAAACTAACCCTAAATCGCTTTGCCAGTTTTTTGTTGTTTTTCTGTTGAGCATGTCGAAATCCTTGCATCTATGTAGAGATCTAGACAAACACTGTTTTTTATCCATGAGGAGCTAGCTTTCTATTAGGATTCAGTAATAGTTTAATAATAAATTCACATCCTTTATTAATTATTATCCACAACTTACATTGGGCTGTTTACACTGTGGAGATTTTGAATCCATTACTGGGTGCTTAGCAAAACCTCTGGAACGATTCGAAATCGATGTTAGTTTATGCTTAGCACCCTGATCATGTCAGTCCTTTGTGTGGGTAGTCTATTGTTATCATTCATCATCATCATCGTCATACCATATATCCGCTCCTTATGTGGAGCATCTGGATTCCACAAACTGCCTCCTAGCCAAGCGATCGGCCGCCAGTTCCAGCGCATCCTCCCAAGTCCCGCAGCTCTGACGCAAACGGCCGACGACAATTTTTGTAGCACCGTTTTCGTATAAAAATACATCAAGTCGTGTTATCCCTGCCTCCACACGTCAGCATCCCCTAAAAAATCGAGTAACTAGTATGCCTAAAGAAGCAAAAAGTTTGCTGTGAACAGTGCTTAGACCGTCTATTTTTTGCATTACAAGTCTTACGCATCTTTAAAAAGTATTTCCCTGTGTTGATTTTTATCACAAAATACCAAACACATGTGATTAAATAATAATACATACACATCATTGCGTACATATTACATATTTTTATATTGTACCCATTGACAAACTGTTCCTATTATAATACATAATATTTTAATCACAATGTATATTGCCTACACTACGCATTGCTCAGTCGGCATTACAGGTTTTCCTCGTTCTGGAAAATAACGTAGATGTCGCTTTTTACTGCAACTACGTAGCAAGATAATAGTCATGTTGTTTTCCTATTCGTCCATCAATGTAAACATTCAGGTTTTTCATTTTATAGTTATCTTATTATTGTCTTATTGCGTTTGATCGACTTGTAATCGACAATCACCATTATTATGGTCAAATGTTAGGTATTATTGCATGTAATATTTAAAAAAATATATACATTATTTGGGTTCATTTTCCGGCTGGCAAATCATAAACCTTTTTCAAAAAATCTGTTTTTGATCATATTCACAAGGGAATCAAATTCAATCAATACACACCATCATCTCGTTAAACGAGGTCAGTAAAAATATTTTACAATAGCATTGGGAATTAAAGTAAATAGTAAGATTTGTGAAAATATTACTGCATTGAAATAAAATAAAATTTAATTGGGCATTGTTGTGAAGCAGAATCATAAATTCTCTCCGCCTCTCTCGATATTTACTGCAAAATGGCGCAAACGCGCAAAGTATAAAGTGCGAAGCGAATTTAATGGCTTCGAAAGAAAAGTTGATGCTTTATTGCATTCACGGTGCTCCGTCTGATTTACATCGCATTGTTTGTGTATATATCAACGCATAAAATATTTATATTACGCATTGTTCATTTTTGCTGCTTTTTATTTTGCTAACAAGAAATAAGAAAATCATCATCATACAATATCCGCTCCCAAACTGCCCCAAGCCAAGCGTTCGGCCGCTAGTTCCCGTGCATCCTCCCAAGTCAGGTCCACGTCCCGCAGCTCTGACGCAAACTGCCGACGGGTTGTCAACAGCGGACGTCCAGGGCGCCGAGAACCTGATGCCTTGTAAAATAGGCAAGCACGGTTAAGGCTCTCGGGAAGCATACGTAGTATACGGCCTAGCAAGACGAAACCCCTTCGCCGGATGACAGTAGATACCAAGGCAGTAGAAAAATAAGAAAATTCAAGAAGATATATCACTTATGAAATTGATAAACTAAATAATATTAAATTTTGATTAGACTGACGGGAAGGCCACGTACACGGGCGGCGAGCGAAAGCAGCGGAGCGACGTACAATCCAATGTATTCATACATCAGATTTCGGATGATGCACTGATGTTTTCTGCCGATCTGTTAACTTATAGGCAAGTTTGTAGAATCTATATAATCTGCATAACTAAGCAACACGGAATAAAGAATAAACTAATGGAATGAAATTTCGTATGTTAGGAGGCAATTATGTATTATACAAGGTGTAACAAAACTCGATGTACAACCCGAAAACTGGTGAATCTACATCGTATTTGGAGACGATTTTGCAATACATATGACTTTTTTATTTGAGCTTGAAAAAAATTTTTTTTTCTTCTCACAAAAGTTTTCATAAGTATGGCAGATTAAGGAAAATCGCTCAAATTCTTATTAAAACACGTTTTTTCATTTTGTTTTCTTTATGGATAGCATTAATTTGACTAAATACATGATATTTGATACCTAACAATTTGCAAAAAAAAATCAACTTCGTACTCAATTTTCTCGAAAACTGAGGGTCAAATCAAAAAATTTCATTCTACAAAATCGACTCCAAATATTATGCAGATTCACTAGTTTGTCGCTTGTACATCGAGTTTTGTTTTACCCTGTATAAGCAATTAGTAAACTTCGGTCGCATTGTAATTACAGTGGTCATATTGTAAGTACAGTGTAACACATAAAACATGCACTTAATTCCGAGTTTATCTAATATTTCTACTGATAACTTCGAAAGATTACTTTACTCGTTGGTTTCGTATTTCCATAAATTAGCTTTGTATAAACGGCCCCGTAAGCGATCCGTAAGAAAAGTAGTGAATACAAAAAAATATGTGCTAAAAAATAAGTTTAATTTGAACAATAGTAACAAAAAAATATTCTCACTGAATAATTATGTAATATTACGTATTTACCTATAATTGTACCTAATCTTGAAACTACCAAGGCTATGAGAAAAAGCCAAGAAAAATCTTACAAAAACCATCTCGATTGTTGCCTACAGCGCGCAGTGTTGATGAAAAATTATATTAATATCAATTACCTACGTATTTTGGTGAATTTCAAACACAATTTAGGAACATTTTGGGCGTGTTCAAATACTTGTACACAAATCTGGATTTTATCCCAAGACGGGAGTAGGTATATATTTCATTTTATATCCCTACAGAGATGAGGTAGATTTTTTTCAAATTCAGGAATATGTGTATTCGAGCGTTTACAGGACTTATGACTGTCATTGGCTGGGTTAAGTGGCTGTAAACGCTCAAATATCCATATTCCTGAATTTGTAAAAATTCTACCTCTGAGGGGTATAAAATGAAATATAATTTAGCAGCTTATAAGAATACTTGTAAAGGCTTTTCTGTGTAATAAAAACTAGCGTAGTGTTATAGCTATAACGTGGTGCTCCCAGTTCATTTTGACCTATTAAAACTTGCAGTATAGTATACATAATACGGTAATGTGGATATTCAATACTTTATCGATTACAATAATCGATTATCCGTTATTTATTAATCAGTAAGACGTCATAAACATGAAATAAACACCTATTTAATCTATCAACAGCTCGTAACACCGTGTGGTGCCCGATCCAAGTTATTGGGACATATTGAGGCATTTAGAAATGATATTCAGTTATTATAATTTAGTAATTCGAATAGCTGGCAGCCAACAGACTGAAACGGAGCTCCGATAAAGCGCTTTACTTACCTAGCCTCAGGTTAAAATTTGGCACTGTTTTTCATATCACCACTGTTTTTGATAAATATGATGCATTCAAAGTTGATAATATTATAATGATTCGTTTTTTAACCATTCTATGGGGAAACAAACGTAGAGTAAGTACATCATTATATCATAATACATCGTGTAACAAAACTCAATGTACAAGCGGGAAACCAGTGAATCTACTTCATATTTGGAGACGATTTTATAGAATATATTTTTTTTATTTGACCCATAGTTTTCGAGGAAATTGAGTAAGAAGTTGACTTTTTTTTTCGAAAATTTTTCACAAATTGTTATCAAATATCATCGATTTAGTCAAATTAATACTATCAATAAAGGAAAAAAACAGCAAATTTGTGCTGTTTTACTCAATCTACGGTACTTATGAAAGAAGAAGGCATGTAAGAAGTCGGAATAATCGACGTATGAATGTGGAGGAAGCAAGAGAAGTATGCCAGGACAGAGTGGTGTGGCGTTCTATCCTCTCTGCCTACCCCTTCGGGGAAATGGCGTGATGGTTAGTTAGTTAGTTATGAAAGCTTTTTACAAAGGAGATTTTTTTTTTAAAGCTTAGATTTTTTTTTTCTTTTTTTTTTTTTTTTTTTAAAATAAAAAGAAACATTTGAGTTCTTATGATATACTCAAATATTTCAGTTTTGGGACTGCTTTCAAATAGTCGGAAATAACTGGTGTCAGAAAGCAGGAAAATAAGTTGTGCTGGAGTGGGATTCGAACCTAGAGATTCTAATCCGGAGTCATTACACATTCGACTCAAAATATTATCTAGATTCACCAGTTTTCGGGTTGTACTACGACTTTTGTTTCTCCATGTATAAACTAAACTCTAAAATAAAGAACATAAAAGGGTGATAATTATCAGTTATGTTACACCGCTTATAAGTCTCAAAAGAAAACGAAGTGATCGTTACATTATATTTAAGTTTACTTTGATGTTTAAAAAGATGGCGTCCCATCTGGAGCTTTCTGTGTATCAATCAAACCATAGTCGCTGGTTCCGGACCCGCGTTGGCACTTTTCCAATAGGAGCTCTCTGGACAACGTTCGTGAAATATGTTAGGGAGACCAAATTTCCATACTAACCAAACGGATTTTATTATGAAGCGTTACCTTAAAAAATAATTCAATAATAAAACACAATTATTCGCGAAATCATTTAAATAAAAAAAAATCTTTTATCCGTTTCAATTCTCTATATTTGTGGGCATCTTGAGAAATGTTTATACTATACACACATATATGTAGGAAGAGTACAGAAGAAATTTCTGCGCTATCTGTACCTAAAGGAGTATGGATATTATCCTTGGCTCTTCCCAACCGACTATTTACTAGGGATGCTAGGCTATCAGTCATTATAGAGGAGGAGGGACGTCCATTTGGGTGTTCACTTCTTTCAGGTGATTGGTGGTCGCATACATAACTCAGAAATTCTGATGGATGTAGGTCTGTTCGTACCTGATAACTATCTTAGACAAAGACAGCATCGATTGTTTTACCTGCCAATGGTTATGCCTGTTGGTAGAGCAATCTTGTTACTTAATCGCATCACCTCGGATGTTGACTTATTTCACGACAGTGGGTCTTCCGTCAGGAAAGCACTTTCTAACTTTTAATTTTTCTTTCTATACTTTTTTATATCATTATACTTACATAGCTATTTTCATGTATGATTTATTATTTTATTGTATTTAGTATGATTTGTATTTAGAATGAATTGGATTTTTTTTTCTTTCTGTAATGTTCTAAATAACTAACTGAAATAAATAAATAAATAAATAATTTATCTCTGTGTACCTTATATTACGCATTTAATATAGGTTTAATTTTAATCTTAATTTAATTTTGTAGAAGCGCCCTAGAGGTAATAGTTTACAAAAACGGCGCTATAGAAATTATCCATTTTTATTATTATTTAATATGAAAGTCGTAATCCTAGAATAAGTTCGATCTAAATTCAAACCAGCCAACTTGTTTCTTTCTCTTGATGTATTTAATATGCCTACACACTACTTATTTCCCTTATCCGTACCGATTTGCTAGAAGCTCAAAAGGTCTAGTCAAAGAAGAATCCGAGTGCTAGAAATTCCACATTGTAAATCACGACTTGCTCAGAGACATGCACATTTTATTGCCCCCAATTTGATTAATATTTTTTTTAACTGACAATAAAATGGCATTGTCAAATTTTCCAAATTTTTCATCTTTTAAAAAATTAACACAAAGTGTAAAGGTAGAATCATTATTACTATAAAGACCATAACAATAACATAATCTACGTCATTTTTTATTTTATATATTATAATTATTTCCCTTCTTTCTTCTTCCGGTATAAAGATACCAATATCTAGTATTCTTTTTTTTTAAACTATCTTGTTTACATTATCTGTTATTTTTTTCCAATTTTAACATTACTTTATTTTTTCTCTTTTGCCACGTGCACACTGTTTGACTTTCATAGTATACCCACAAACAGGCTATGCCTTGGTGGGATTTTTGTTTTTTTTTTTTAAATGTATATGTGTTTTTATTGTATTTCTTTGTAAACAAAAAATTTTTTCTTTGAAAATATTTTTTTTTTTTAAACTAAAAAAAATTTATCGTACGACTGGCGCTTCATCTCCAGTCCAAGGTATCATACGTGAAATATTTTAAAATTACAATGAAATAAATATTTTGACCCCGTCGGGAATCAAACCCGCGACTTCATGTATGGTAGCCCAGTACGCTAAACACTGACATTATTTTACCACGTTTTATTTAAAAAAATGGATTTACGAATAATTTTAACGTATGGTTGCCCTACGTTTTACGACGCCATGTTTGACAGATTCGTTTTGGTGTGCATCGTAAAGGGCAGGTGTTACGTCATAGATAGCCTAATCCCTGATGAACTGGTGTGACCATACGTCTCCTCATCTCTCGACACCTTGTGACGATTACCATCACTTCCTCGCACACGGCACCGCCTATATTCTTTTTCCATCCCATGTTTACGGCGGGTCAAGATCCCAAAACTTCGGAAAGGGATTTCTCCATACTCAAAATGATACGAAATGAAAATTTTAAACCACAATGTTTCATTACTTTAACGGTTTTTTTTAGTACCTACCTAAGTATTTGCATTATCTATACCATAAAAATAATGAATTATTCAGTGCATTTTAGAGTTATGCTCTTTATTTCAATTTCCTTGCTTTTAAACCGTTTTCCATTCAAACAACATTAGTCACAATCCACTACCAGACGAGTATATATTACGTTTTAGATTGCATTAAAGACACTTCAGTGACTTAGTTTTTATATAGTGTTCCTGTTTTACTAAGCAATTTTCATGATTTCGTATTTTTATGGGTGCTGGGTCCTGAGAAATTCCTAAATTTGCTATTTTACACTAAACAAAAAATGATCTTTTAGTGATAATAAATTTTTATATCCACCTATCCTATTGTGTCACCTATTGTACTGATATCCTTAAAATAAATTTTGGTACACAAGAAATCCTTAGTTTTGGGTCTAAGTGTATAAAACGACTCTTAGAAAATCGCTCTTTGGGAGATATTCAATATTTAATATATATATATTTATTTATCCAGGGATTATCATTACTGTATTATAGTTAAATCGTTTTAAAAGAAGCCATTGCTTACAAAATCACCAGTTCTCCATTTTTCGCGCACCAGTTTTTTCAGTATCATTACGCACAAAGAATATATTTTTCTCTCTAAAATTTTCTATAAATAGTATTATTTGTGTTTGTTGTCTTTTCAGTTTTCACACAAGCTGCTTTTTCATCGAAGTTAAGTCGTTAATTTTTACTGAAAAAACCCAAGTAATTATTGTTAGTGAAACACTGCCACAAGCATTACTCAAAATAGAATGTATATTTCCAAAATAATGATGTGTTATCACACCATTAAACTCATTTAATAGCTTAAATTCTATACTTTTTATTCAAAAATGATATAAAATGAACCTAATGGGTCTATAAAACTTTAAAGTAGTTCAACTATTAGAGATTTTAATGATTTTTAAAGCTACCTGAATTCTGTGGACGTAGTAGCTAAATGCCTTCACATTCATCAAATTTTTTATTTATAATCCTTAACTTTACTTATTTATAATTTAATGTTATGCACACAGAGATACTACTTTCCTTTATCCGCACCCAATGATGCATAGGGCACTGTATCGGTACACTAAGTGCAGTGCATCTTGATCACTTTTTATTACACGAAGGCAAGACAAAATTTGAAAATGACATTTTATTTGACAGCGAATATCAAACTTGTGAAAAACATGATCTTGTTAGCCCTTGGCACTAGAAAAAATTTCCTTCGTAACTCAGAACTTTTTCAAGCTTCGGACCGTGCATAAACTACGTGTAAGGTTTGAATCTATCAATATTTGTCTTTATTTTTTGATAAATTAAGAAATAGCCTATTATGCAAGAGAAAATGAAAATGTTTCCAATTACTGTAAATTACAAGCTTTTTTTCAAACAAAAAAAATGATAGAAATTGTATTAGTTTTTTACTAATTTCGATTAGGTTTTATGAAAGGCCAATTAATTTCTCACAAAAAGTACCTTATATGTTATAATAGGGTTCTTCCCGATAATATGAATATCCTTGAAAACGCTATAAATATTTCAAGTATATTTTTACAATTCCAACGATATAAAACACAATCATCAAAAATTTTGTTTACATTTATAAATTTATGTTTTAACTGACTTTTAACGCCCGTTATTGGCTAATGACGTCATACCCGTCTACCGTGGAAGGCGTGAAATTAATTCCGTAGTGAGCGCCTATATTGCTGTGACGTCAAACCGCACGCGTGCTAAATGGAGGATTTTGCGAGCGATTTGAAAAAACGCTATTTCAAACCGTGCTAAAAAATTCATATGACATCGTAAAAATTTTTTTAAAAATTCCTTGATATTGTAATTTTTCAATAATTTTTTTAAATAAAAAATAATAAATCGGGAAGAACCCAATTAAGTTAATATGTACAGTTCCAACAATACGTTGTTTTGTAAAACAATTTAAGTGTCCAATAGCTATAGCATCCACGCTAGTTTAAAACAAAGTGTGTTTTATTTAATAATAATTAATTTTAAAAAACAATTCATAAGTAGGTAATTATAATCAAAGTAGGTATTTTCCCAATAATTAAATTGAAACCATTAGATGCTCCTCATGGGAGTTAGTCAAACACAATGGTTGTTCATGCTCATACACGGTGGGGAAACTGAATGAAAATGCAAATTACTATATCCTTTATTGTTTCCTTTCAATTACAAACAATCGACTATTTACATCCTCCGAAAATATTTAGGTATACAATAACATTCCAATATCTCCACACACTAGCTAGTACTTTGGGGAAAAATAAAGATACTAACTAACTAACCATCACCAGGCATGTAGGCAGAGAGGATAGAACGCCATACCACTCTGTCCTGGCACACTTTCCTTTGCTTCCTCCACATTCATACATCTTCTAATTCACGCACGTCGATTATTCCGACTTTTCACATGTGAATTTTTAAGAATGATTGCTCTTATTGTTATTGCTATTAATGAACATTGCTTGATCAATTTCACACAAGTAATTTAATTAAGAATACCTTATTTGCGGTATTATTATTTTAACTTACCCTTAATCCTCACGTTTACGAAACTGCTTGAATTCTCGTGGGATTTCAGCTGTTTTCGTCAGTAAATTCAGTTAGTCTGGTAGTCTAGCAGTATCGTCTTCACATTGTAAGAAGAAACCTTAGAAATTCAATTCTCCTATTATTGACTTCGATGCTACGCTCCGCTCACAAAATACTTAATACAAGCTTACGTAAAATACACCCACATTTTTTTCACAAACTAAGCTATACGTTTTAAAAAAAGATGTTTATTTTATTTTGGAAGTAAGAGAAGTTTGCCAGGACTGAGTGGTGTGGCGTTCTATCCTCTCTGCCTACCCCTACGGAGAAATGGTATGACAGTTAGTTAGTTAGTCAATAAACTGATCGGGTCAATAAATTTGTTGTTGAATTCAATACGCTGTTAAATAATGTTAATCAGTATTCTGTTAAAGTATTAGGCCCACCTGAAAACAGTGATTGCCGCCTGTCTATCAAAAATACTACTACTTCTTTCCCTTATCCTCACCTAATGGTGCATACGGTGCTGCAATGCCTTGCTACACCAAGTGCAGTGTATCTTGATCATTTTATCACATGAAGGTAGGAAATCAAAAATAAAAGGCCCAAATGCAAATTCATCGTAAACTCTATTTGGAAACATTTTATGAAATTCATAACAATGGGTCGTTTGAATCAAACTCGATTTTGTTTCTATTTTTTTTATTTTCGTTCAATGACAATTGTTTCGCCTTGTTAGCCCTTAGTAATGCACCAACAAGGCGAAACAATTGTCAACAATACAACCATAATCAAGTTCGATTTAAACAATACAATATGCAGTTCTATAAAATATTTATTTTACTCATTTTGCCAACTCATTGATAACAATAATGTGAATAAAAAATGTTTGATTTTCATTCTGTTCAGAAGAGAATGTGAGATTTTCAATTTCACGGGTTGCCACTGGCAAAAAATAAATGAGAGGTACGCTATTGTTACACCTTTATAAAGCATTCATTTATAATATTTTCTTATTCTGAGAAAGTACATAAGTGATTTAAAATACCTACATATACCACAAGAGAGAGTTATAAATAACATATAAAAGCATGTTCCAAAAGAAAAATCACTCATGGCCATAACCCATAACTTATGGGGAAAAAATGCGTGGTTCTGAAAAAACGCAAAACTTGCAATCGGTTCACATCTGTCGTGCCGGTTACTAATTTTGTCAACAATATCTTCTTTCTTCTCTCCATAATGATGTGTCGACTGAATTGTTTCGTTTCGTTTCGTTTGTTTCGTTTGTCAACTGAATAGTACCTTAGCCTGCATTTACCTGTGTTTTTTGTTAGAGCAAAGTGTATACTTATGATGTGTTCAGTGTTTATTATTAGGTCGTGTTGCGACAGTTAACGTCAAAACGTGTTGTGAAACATGACCAAGTAACGAACTGTCAAATCAGTTCTGTGAAAATGTGTTCGGAATAATACAAAATCATAATTTTAGTGCCGTGTAATGTGCTCTGTAATCGATTCCATCAAGTAGTGCTGTGAAATGATTCGTTAATACTTATTTCAAATATCTTTACATCAATCAGAGCTAAACTGGTTTTAGCGATGTGTTATTTTTTTACCTGGGGGTAGGACATGTACAAATATCGTAAAAATGGGTAAGTACTTCCGTTATGTGTTGAATTCAAACGTAAAATTAATTAACGGATGCCGATACGTGGAGAAAGCCCGATTTTATTCTAGGCATCCTGTACTGTCGAAGGCAATGTTGTTTATTGTTTTTAGCTAATTAAAATTCGTGAATTAATTTCTTGATTAGAAAGGTTTTTAATAACGAGTTGCATGTGGCCATGTTGTTTTTATTGGTAGAATAAAAACCTACTGCATTGCAGAATCCGAAATTAGATTATCGACATTATCGCTTGTCTCACTTTCCTAATGTTTTGGTTTTACCAAAAGCTCTTTTTCGTCACATTAAGAAATGTTAAGTTCGTAAAATTTAGATAGTTTCAACAACTAACCGAAATTATTTTCGGGAAGTATCAATCAAATGATGTGTTTGTATTCAAAACTTTTAATATTATTGTGAAGCAAGCTTAAATTCTACGCTTAATATTATACTACGCTTGAAGTTTGTAAATAATTTTTAAACATTTTTCTTTAAAATTCGCATAAAAGCTTTTCCAATATTTTCTCTATACAATACCTATAATACTTTATCTATTCTTCCTATCAGAACGAGCCACCATGTCACGTACAAACTCACTCATCTAACTCACGTACTACGAGTTCGTCTAACTGTCAACTTTCTTATTCAAAAAAACTAATGTTGAAAAACAAACAATTGCGCAAGTGGTTAAGCTAAAATAAAATACACATTTCAGTGAGATAACTAAAACTTCACAAAAAATTGTAAAAATCGCGTTTTTGTAGATGTTCGATTTTACGCGGGGACCGTCGCGGTCGATTAGGTTTTCCCGATCTCGTCATTAAAACGTAATATAATGTACACATATACAATATTACATTGAATGTTTTGTCATAAATATCTTATGATATTCAATAGATAATCTGAGGCAATTCAATTAGTGTAATATAATTTTATTTTTGGTGACGGTAATTTTTTTTTTCAAAATGGTTTTAATTGTTGATGTATAATACATTGTTCATTATTGTATGTCTTTGTGTCAAATAAATAAATAAAATTTAATAATAAAGAAAAAATACTTTTATATTTTTCACGTGATTTATGTGATATCTTTAGAACATGTAAGTGGGTATATAGAGCTCGCATAAAATTAATATGATTTGCAATTTAATGTTCTTTTGCACGCTTTGATCAAATTGAATATTTTCTACCTTCATATGGTTGTGAAATTTCCATTAATCTGCGATGATTTTATGATAAAACAGTCGGCTTATTATGCCGATCGCTGCCGTTTCTCTGATAATCATAATAATATTTTTGTAATGAGTAATTCCAGAAGCAGAATTTATGATCATGTTTGGCTGTGCAATGTAAGTGAAAATAAATCATTTCAATAATTCGCTGAATTTTCTCCCACGAACTAAATCACGGTATTAATAAAAAAAATTGGGGCCATATTTCACATGTTGTGAACACATAAATATCTGTCTCAAAAGAGGTAATATTCTTTTTGAGTAATTCTCCCAAATCTCAAGATTCCACTAACGTATTATTCCTCAACATTCATTTGATGATTCCTCATTTTTCTTTAAGACATTTTCGTATTTTCTTAAACGATTTTAGCAGAATAGGTTTTTCAGAATGCTTTTATCAAAATGTGGATGAAGACAATCGACAAAACGTTGAAAAAACATATTGTTTTAATCTACACAGCTTTTTCATTTAATATTTTTGGATGCATTTCTAGGTTTTATTCGTACCTCAAAAAAAACAAAATGTTACAACTGGGAAAACCCTTCTTCAATTAGACTCGTAACAAATAAAGAAAGATTTCTTTTAAAAAATAAGGAATCATGTTTGGCATAGGCGGCCTCCGTAGCGTAATGGCTATGACGCTGGACTCACGATACGGAGATTCCGGGTTCGATTCTCGGTGAGAACATAAAAATAAAAAGTGATTTTTCTCAAGCCTGGGTGTTTGTGACGTGGTCCCCCTCTGTAATTGGGCCTCCTGGCCTGTTGAGGAGGTTAAAAAAAACTGTGCGTCCATAGTATTTTTTAAAATGATATTAAATTATTGACATCTTGCTTTTATTGTTATCATCAAGTACAAACATTTTTCCTGTATTTTCAGTATGTCCAGTATTATAATAAGATATTATTATTCTGTTTAATTTGTTTGACATTTGCAATACACCTAAACATTATATGTTTGTCCTAGCTGTGTGGTATAAGAGTCTCGCTAATGTTTTAAATGTCAATTATTAAGTAAAATTTATGCAATAATGATTTCAAATTTTCGCTTTCAGTTTTCGTAGATAAATATTATTATAATGTATGTTAGCAGCCTTACGTACAAGGCAGTTTCTAAAGGATTAAATCATCCTGATGTGTCATAATGCTTACCTCCCACGTGTGCTGTTGGTATATTGTACATATTTACTATTATCTGTGCATGATTCGTCACCTTGCCCAAACAAAAAAAATACGCTGATAATTAAAGTAACGTAAAAACGTAAAAATTAAAGACAAAATTATTTAGACCGCCATCATTCTTTTAAATTTATTACACAGGGTTTTTTTTCTTATATTTTTGTAGAAGTAAAATTACAACCACCTTCTTACTATGTATATAGGTGTGAATCATAGATTTGCATGAAATTATTGAAGTAACTTGAATTACATATTCTTCGCATAAGATAAAGATATTGGATAAAATAGTTTTTGAAAATATCGGTAAATAATAAAAATTGATGATACGTTTATTATTTGAGTGCGCTATATTTTGAACAAACTTTGCCTCTTTTACAGTACCTACTTAGTATCACATGTGATTATTAAGAAAATTAGATTATACTATCTTTCATCTCTAATGCTCTCAATATAAAGTAAGATTTACTTAAGAATCGGGTTTTTTTTTATTGCAATTTGTTGACAAAAAAATACTCTTTGGAAATAGAAATGATGTCATAGTAAAAATGGTTATAGAAAAGAGATAACGTGTGATTTATTCGCCTAATTTAGGAGTTGGGAATCAAAATCGATGTCAGTTCGGATTTTTTGTCCGGCTTTACGGTGTACAACCTTGGTGACAATGATAAAAAATTAAAGTTAGAATTTATCTCTAACAAAATATTTGATTCTATCATCCGCAGCGATAATCGCGTTATTCACATTGTAATTTTCATTAAAGCCTTGCAAATCTATTGGCATTTGCCGCTCACCGGCCTGAAAGTACATTACATAGTAAAAAATGCAAGTAAATTGTATCGTGCGTATATCGGAATCGCTAATAAACCGGAAAACCTCATCGGGTATGTACGACTACGTGGAAGGTACTGATTTACTACCAACGTAGTACGGGGTGAATTGTGAATAGAAACAATCAATACTAATAAAAATGAAATTGTTGATTAATCATTCAATTGAAAACTGAAAGCCCCACTCATTCCCTACACTGTTTTAAAGACTATCGAGTATTTTTTCTCTACCGACTGCCACTCTTGTGAAGACCGGCATACCGCCTCGCCAGGCCCCCATCTTAGACATCCACCCGAGCATCTGCGGTCAGTCAGGGCCTCAATGAAGGTGACATGCAAGCGAAAGGATCAACTGAGGAGGGTTTAGGGGAAAAAGTAGAGCAGGAAGAGAATGCATGTATGCATCTCATCCTATCTGGCAGACACTTCATTAAGAATTATACATTATTTATTTATTTATTTATTTATTTATTTATCTACGCCCGTTGGGCATTTTATCCTCATCATCATTCCATATCCGCTCCCTATGCGGATCATATGGATTCCACAAACTGCCTAGAAGCCAAGTGATTGGTGCCCAGTTTCGCACATCCTCCCAAGTCAGGTTCGCGTTCTTTAGTTCTGTGGATTGTCAACAGTGGACATTCAGGACGTCGAGAACCTGATGCCTCGTAAAATAGGCAAGCATGGTTTATCTCAAATCGTATTTTAAGTAATTGTTTCGCAATCACCGTAATTTTTCGAATGAAATATTAGAAGAGTTCCTAGAAATAAATTTATATCGCATTCCTCCGTCTAGCACTGCTCTGTCATGAATTTAATATGTTTTTTTTTTATAGTTCAAATTAATTTTCCTCGTTTAGCTTAGTGCACAAAGCAACTGGTAATCAGACATACCCAAGTTCAAGTCTTTTTATTTCATGTTTAATTGTCGACGCACCCCATTTCACTCTAGATAGAGTATTGTACATAGCGAAGTAAAATAAAAAGATTCCTAATGTACCGTGTGGTAATTAGCATCAGGTCAGTCCACTTGCTGCCAGGGCCACTGGACTGTGAAAATATGTGTCAACACGGACAATTTCAGGTAAAACGTGCACTTAGCTGGTTTGTGAAGCGAAACTAATGTCGCTCAAGCCTGAAGCACGACGCGACGTGCCTTCTGCACCGTTCTAGGTGCATGTTTATTTCAAAACTGAAACCAGGGACGGTCCCCCGTTCAAATCGGCGCGGCGCGCAGTTTGCTAAATAAAAGCCGTTGAATGATGGTTTAAAACACTACAAAGCTGAAAAAAAAGTATTATTCACAGCAACATAATGCCATGAAATCGCACAATGGACTCCGGGACATTTTTTTTTTTTTTTTAGATGGTGATTTATATCATAGGTACGAATTTTTTTATTTCGATTTTTGTTATCATTATTATGTCCGTAATTAAAATATCGTAATCGCGATTTCCCGCCAAACAGGTCATTATATGTACAATACTCTATCTTTGGGTTTTGATGTAAGTGGCGCATTTAATAGAAAAAAGTACATAGCCACTTCTCTGGTTCTACGCATCAACTATGTATTCAGTACGACCCTTTTTGTGCGCTTAGGAGACGGGTGCTTTTAAGGCATCAGCATCCGTTTGCGTCAATCCGTTTCACAAAAAAAACAATACGGAATCAATAATATAGTACTACACTTCCCCATATTATTGTGGATTAAGTCCAAAATACACGTTTTTAATCATGTACGGAGGTACTCGTGCAAAAATGATATTAAAAAGATCTTCGCCATCGCCAGACGTACTCCTAATAATGGCCATTAGTAAAAAAAATAATTTTTAGTTTGGAAAAACAAAACAAAAAAAATTGATTGCCGTTATTTTGTCTAGTTATAACGAATACTACTTTTACGAATACGAATATCTGATCAAAATACCTTCAAACTTACGGTATTTATTTGGTTACATTAAAAAATTTGGAAGTCATTTTTTTCCCTTTTGTTTTTGTCCGATGTTGAAAATAGCTATCTTGAGGCTACAGTAGAGGGGTTTAGAAGATTATTTTTTTTAATCTACGGAAAAGCGAAATGCCTATCACATGCCAAAACCCTCATGAAAGTATACGGCGAATATAAATGGTTGTGTTCGTATTTCCGTTACATCACTACTTTTGTCACTTTGTGTCACAATAAAACTTATAATTTTGCTATTGTTTTTGCCGATAACAATACATAGGCAAGATAGCGCGTTTTTCTAAGGCCCGGTTGCATAAAAAAAAGTTAAGGTTTAATTCAAATAATCGTTCCTTTCATGTCAAAAATTGGTTGCAAAAGGAACTATTATTTGAATTTAACCTTAACTTTAACTTAACTTTTTTCGATGCAACCGATTCTTTTAGGGTTAACAAAATAGTAGGTAGAGGATCCCAAACATTTATTAGTTACAGTTAAATTTCAAATCTAAGTTACTCATTGATTATGTCTTTAGAAGTATGGTTGTTCTTTGTCCTGGATTTTAAAAAAATGTCCTAGAATAATAAATTAAGAAGATAGCAATGAACTATCAACCTACTTTGGTTTCTTATTCTAATAAAAATAATCTCTGTTCTTGCTGACAGCTTAATTATTTGTCATCATGCATCAATTTCAATGTATTCTGCTAAAAAAACACGTTCACATTACTATTTTTTTAATTATTTGGTTAATCTTCTTTTTTTTTTTCAGATCGGGCAAAAGACAACTTGGATCCAATGCGTTAGCAAGGTTAGTTTTTATTTCTCATATATATGTATATTTCTTAATATTTTCACCTAGAAAATAAATTGTAACTAAGCGTCGCTGTCGTTTTAGTCATTTTCTTATCTAAGACTCAAACCATACCGGTTTAATGTCGGTAATGCAGATTCTCAGCACTGACATTGTAGTTTACTTGTATGCCGATAGGTGTCGGTAATGACATGAATATTAGATATTATTCCAATTCAAGAAGAAGTTATTTTATAGTTTTATTTTGAATACGTTGCTTGGAATTTGGTATTATTTCTTCCAGCCAGCTGTACAGGTCATCCAGCTTCAACTCCTCGGGCTGCGGCTCCACGGGGGACCCTGGGGAGGACATGTACTCGGACGTGTCCCTGGAGGAGGACGTCCAGGGACTCAACTACAAGGTCTGTTTCCGAGCCATTCCCTTACTGTCTATCTTCCTAACTTCCAGCCAACAGTTCAGGTCATCCAGCTTCAACTTCTCGGACTGGAAAAAAGTATTAAAAAAACCATTTGAAATTTTGATAGCAATTAGGGACATTTTACACAAATTATTAATTTATTTTTCTATTAAGAGCATACTCCACCACGTGACACGCGGCTGCTTTCCCATATAAACTTATTCCTCGATTTTCTCCCTGGAATTTAACATTAGAGTAAAAAAAAATCACACTTATTAGATATCGACTAGATACGTGTTTGTATCTTCTTATTTTTTGATATTTTATTTGTTAAAGAAGATAAATAAATTATTTAAAAAAACCTTTTGGTTGTCTGTAAAGTCGGTTTACGGACGATACTTTTACGTGATAACGTCATAAGAAAACATTGATGAAAAATAGCATACTTTTATGAATTGAATTGAATTATTATTACTGAATTATAACTATTTTGTATAAAACAAAGCAGGAGTTAATTAAAAATTACAATTTTTTCCATAAATTAATTTTTTTTTGTTTTTTCTTCTTGTGTGCTGCTGCTGTCCCCCTTCTACTCGGACGCATCGGCCGATGGAGTGGAAGAGAGATAGATGCGTCACAAACCGAACGCTTAGGCCGATCGTGCCTCTAATAATAATAATAATAAATGCGGACAATTTTTAAAGCGCCGTTTTCGTGAGTAAATCACTTCAAGGGCGCTTGTTCCGCGCTCTCGCTTGCACACTCGGCTCAGGCGTAACGTGACAATGAGTCATGCTTTTTCGTGTGTGCAGCCGGCGTTCATCGATTTATTAGACGTTATCACGTCAAAAATAAGACGATGCAAACACGCATCTGGTCGATATCTAAAAAGTGTGAGAAAACCATTGCTCTAATCCTCTAATGTTAAATTCCAGGGAGAAAATGGAGGAAAACGTTTGTATGGGAAGCGGTGGAGTATCCTCTTAACCTACTGTACTCTTGTTTATTATGATAATGCCAAAATAGTTCCTAGTTCTTTTCCAGTAAAAGTGTATGAATGCAAACTCTACACTTTTTTACTTAAAATTGTAAACTTTAAAACGTAAAAAAAATGTAAACTTTCTGCCTGCAGTAGGCATCCTGATCTCTGATGTGCAGATAGCAGGTTTACACTCTAAGCTTATTTTATCTTAGATTTTGACAGCTCGGACTTCGCGTTTTAAATTTTAGTTCATGTAAACGCCAAGGTGTCTGTTTCTAGGTACCTTATATCTTATATGCCAACTTCATCTGCTGTATTGGCCATTAGCCATGCCTATTTAATTATTTGGTATTGCTGCGTTCCACTCACTGAGCAAAATGGGAGTGACCTAAAAACGTATGGCTCTACTATGTACCTACTACCTACCTACTGCAACTCATCTGAGTTACACATTTAACATTAGTTATCTCATACTTCGGATCTTGTGTTCGTTAATGTGCACCAAACTGATAGAAAAAAATGGCCGGAAGGTAAAATTTATCTTCCGGCTCAGTAGGCATTGGAAGCAAAGTTAGAAATATCCGTTTTCACTAAGGCTCATGATCGCCTAAAACTGATTTAACACGTGCCTTGTTCTTGTGTTATGCCAAAGGGTAGAGTAGATATCCTTATCAACAAATTTTTATAGGTAGCCATATAAAAATTACCATCCACCAGTGTTTTGTCTTCGTACCAAGCACGTTCCTGTTAGTTTATACAGGGTGTAACAAAACTCGATGTACAAGCGGAAAACCAGTGAATCTACATAATATTTGGAGTCGATTTTGTAAAAAAAAAATTATTTGACCCTTAGTTTTCGAGGAAATTACGTACGAAGTTAATTAAATTTAATAAAGTTATTTTTTTTTTCAAATTGTTATCAAATATCATGTATTTAGTCAAATTAATACTATTCAACAAAATTTAAAAACGCGTTTTAATAAGAATTTGAGCAATTTTACTTAATCTGCCATACTTATGAAAACTTTTGTAAGTGAAGAAAAAAAAATTTTTTTTAGCTTAGATTAAAAAGGCATATTCCACAATCGTCTCCAAATACGATGTAAATTCACCAGTTTTCGGGTTGTGCATCGAGTTTTGTTACACTCTGTATACTTATACATATGTTGCCTCTAAGGTGCTTGACTATCTTCAGTTCTTGCCACATGGCTTCTACAAAGCAAAGCTAATAGCACCGTGTTTAGAAGACTATTAATAAATTGTTTTACTACCCATATATTTTTGTACATCCGACGACGTTTTTTTTTCTTTACTCTAAACGAATTTATAATACATATAACCATGTAGTTGCACAGCCAGAAAAATATCTAAAACTCCACAAATTTACGTAAAAAAACTGCGTCTAGAAAATGTGAAATCAATAATAATAATGATTTTTTTTGGTGTAGTATATCTTTGGTAAAGTTTTTTTTAATCTATTCATTGCAGTGGTATCAAATAATTATATTAGTGAATTTCTTGAGGGCATAGATGTGTGCACATAATTTACTATTCCACTTCAATCATGTATTAACATAAAATTATCTGAGGAAATGATTCTTCCGGTCGGCGTGATAACGAGAACTGTGAAGTCTTCCGAAATGGCAGATTAGGACTTAGGACACGGGTATATTGTTTTGACAACTCGTTGTTATGCAACCACAGCATAGTCAAAGGGTGAATAACGCTACCAATCAACAAAACTCATAATTGAAAAACCAAATTACGTTAATTAATTCCACAAAATTCTTTATTCACACAATCGTTGATTAGAACTACAATTCATTATTAATTGGTCAATTGGTTACTTCCTAGTACTACTTTATCTTATCCGCACCCGATGGTGCATAGGGCACTGCATCGGTACACCAAGTGCAGTGTATCTGGATCATTTCATTAGGTGATGAAGGTAAGATGATCAGTCAATCGGTAAGTCAATTGTTCGATACAAGATTACATACATATAATTAGTACGACCAAAATGTGAGAGGTTTTAAAAGCAAAACGGAATATTTTTGTATAATATAATATGAACAACAATCATTATGGCGTAATCTATATTTTGATAACCTGGCATTCTTCTAATATCATTTTCGTAATTGTAGGTACCTAAATAACTTATGTAGCGTCGTTTTTTAGCAATACCCACTTCAAGGTCAATAAAATACAAGATTGTATCTGCAATATAATGTCAATGGCATCTCTGTACAACAAATATGGAGATAGGTTAGGTAATGTAAAAGTAGGCGCAGCGAGGCGACCATTCATGTTTATTAATTAATTATACACGTCCATATTGCATTTTGTATTAGGCGTGTTGTATAAACAATATATTAGCACTACCTCGTTAAAATGCTATTTGAAGGTATGACTTACTTACAATATATTCTGCTGTATAGCGCTCCTCCAAGGATGTTTACAACTTTCATTTTGAAATTTTTGTATTTTTCAATAAAGTTTTATCCCGATTATTTTTTTAGTTTTAGTTTTTACTTAATCCATTTGTTTTTTTATGCTGTAGCAACGATGATGCAAAAAACTTTGTGATTTAGGATCTTTAGGATAAGATTATTTTATCCATCCACATACATGTGTAATTAAATCGAAACAATACAACAAACGTTTTGCATGTCATTTGACAAAAATGCTGTTTCGAAATGTTTTTATCTTTAACAATTAATAGATAAATTAATATAGAATGTTTATGTATGTACATGTTATTTTTAGTAGATAATTTCTTTGCAATATTCTTAATTTTCTTGATTCTTTATTTCTGCATACTCTAATCACCATTTTTCGTAATTTTCTTGATTCTTTATTTCTGCATACTCTAATCACCATTTTTCGTAATTTTCTTGATTCTTTATTTCTGCATACTCTAATCACCATTTTTCGTAATTTTCTTGATTCTTTATTTTTGCATACTCTAATCACCATTTTTCGTAATTTTCTTGATTCTTTATTTCTGCATACTCTAATCACCATTTTTCGTAATTTTCTTGATTCTTTATTTCTGCATACTCTAATCACCATTTTTCGTAATTTTCTTGATTCTTTATTTCTGCATACTCTAATCACCATTTTTCGTAATTTTCTTGATTCTTTATTTCTGCATACTCTAATCACCATTTTTCCTGTACGTGTGCGATACATATTGTATTTTCTGATCAGTAAGAAATGCATTATATATATAAATTATATGGGAATATTTTCTCACGACAAAAATCGCACGTAATAGTAAGTTACGTCGATCGTGCTCGCTAGGGCCAAGCGAGACATCCGCCCATTTCAATGCAATTTGCAGTGCGCATAACGAACTGTGTGACAGCAATATAATTTTACGACAATGTATAATCCACAACATTTAGATTAATTGTTTTATTGTTTAATTTAATGTATTCCGTACCACACAGAATAACTATATCCGTTTAAAGTACCATTCAAGATCTTATGAATTTATTAATTTAATTTTTAAACACGTCATGCTTCCCTGACCATGTACTGATATTATATCGAGCACAAAGTTTAGTTTTGTTCTTTTTTTTGCCATGCGTAATTTATATTTTCCGTTATTTGTCACTGATATGCTTTCTTTAATAAAAAATACGAGTAGGTATAAATGCATTTTGAAATATTTCATTTAAATTTTACTATATTTTATGAATACGTTTAAGGGGCTGTCTATGTATACATGCCGACACTTTTATGCAAGTTGACCTCCCTTGACTATAATATTGTACCTACCTACAGAATTTCCAAGCGTTTATTTTACTTTTGACAGCTCGATTACGTATCGATTAGGTCCTAATGCGTTACCGAATCGATTTCTCATAAAAATCGACTTTATTTATGAAGGAAAAAAAAAGAAGTTTTAATCAATTTAAAACATTTATATTTTATTTTTGCTCAACATTTTGTAGTTTATAAACATAACCAGACGTTTAAAGCAGAGTTTATATGTATTACGAAAGCGCTGTCGTAATTTTTTTTTTTTTAACAGTCTTTATTCAATAATATTTTTTTTTTTAAATACATAATTTCTTTACAAAAGAAACTTTAAATACAGTCCCGATAAACTCCTTAATTGGAATTTGTCATCGGGTGCAGGAGCTACAGAAAACCCAAATATGTATAGGACTATTTTATTGACGTAATGTAAATTGAGTAATTTTGTGTCGCGAAAAACAAAGAAAAAAACAAATAGGTCTTAATTTAAATCACATTTTATATTTTTTCATGGAAAAAATCAACTTGAATAATCGTTGTTGCATAAGTAGGCTCAATAAACATCGATATCGATAAATATCGGAGCTAAAGAACATGTCGCTTTACTATCGTAAAGAAAAAAACATGAAGTATTGCATTTTTCGGTATATGGTCGCCTGTCAATAATTACGGAACTTTATAGGCGCACTTGTGTCAAAAGTAAAATAAACGCGTGGAAATACTGTAGTTTGTCAAACCGAAAAATGCATTATTTTCCCAAGTTTGTCTGAACGGACGACTTAGATTAATTTAATTCTTAGGTGTTTGTTCGATAATTTTCACTGCGCAAACGGCGCTGCTTTATATCAGTTTTGCTTCAAATTCCGTGGAATTAATTGCATAATTTTTCACACCAAACATGGCAAGAATACCTAAGTATGTCTGTCAGTACCTAGTTCACATAAGGCAACAGTATGTCAAATTAATTCTAGAATACTGCGTAGCCGAACTTTTACCATGGTTAGTGAATTAATTATTAAAGTACAGTGTCATGTAGTTTAATCCCACGACATATCTAACCCAAAAGTGGTTTAGTAACACTACCTATTGTGCTACATTTTGTATAACTCTTATAATTCACCTGTTCACCTGTTCTCTTCTATGGCTTCGAATCATGGCACCTAACCAGGGCCCAAGACAGCACACTTCTGAGTTTTAAGAATAGGTGTCTTAGAAGAATTTTAGGTGTGCGGTGGTTTGACTTTGTAAAGAACACAGAGGCGAGGCAACGGACACAGCAACCCTTGGTATCTACTGTCATCCGGCGAAGGCGTTTCGGCTGGATATGCCATATACTACATATGCCTCCCGAGACCCTTAACCACGCTTGCCTATTTTACAAGGCATCAGGTTCTCGCCGTCCTGGTCGTCCACTGTTGACAATTCGTCGGCAGTTTGCGTCAGAGCTGCGGGACGTGGACCTGACTTGGGAGGATGCACGGGAGCTGGCGGCCGATCGCTTGGCCTGGAGGCAGTTTGTGGATTCCATATGCTCCACATAGGGAGCGGATATGGTATGGTGATTATAATTTATAACCTGTGCTGTATAACTAATAGGTCACTTGCAGTTATTAATTAATTTATACCTGCCTAATTAATAATTCCAACTTATCTATATTATGCATTTTTTACCTTGCATTTTAGACGATGACAGGTCACAAGCCCTGTAAACGCGTAGATAATCCACATTTCGTTTCCAGAGTTTCTCTGGATCTGTTGGGATATCAATAATATTTTATATTAACCCAGCATGGGTATAATCTAGTAATTTGTCTACAAGTATTTGTATACATTCAAAATGTTGATAAATATGTTATATCGTCTCCTGCGTTTAAATATTTAGTTTTTCCAACATATACACCACACTCCACACACATACAACAACACAACATACACATGACATAACATAACCACCTTGTTTGCTCATTTCACGTCTTCAGAAATTTGTCTTGTACATTGTGTTGTCCACTTAATTGGTGTTATGTTGTATATGTTACCTCAAATTGAAAATTCTTAGTTCATTGTACCAAACATAGCACTGTGTGCACAAAATTAAAATGAAATATGTCTAGTAAATTAATATAATTAGCTTGTTGTTGTAATATAATTAGTTCAACAAGGATTATGTTAGATACTCTGGTGATTTCTATGGCTTTAGTTCAGTAAACTTAACTAAAAACATATACATCTCCAATAATATGTATTATATTTAATAGTCTTTAATAGTTTTTAATACCTACCTAGATTTTTTTTAAATCTTTCCAGAATGACACTGACGTCAAGTTTGATAGCGTATTATTTCCTGTATTTTGATGAATCACTTGAGAATAATAAAAGTAAATATTGATCTCTTTAAATTCATCATTATTTGACAATAATTTAATGTCACTGCCCCAAGACAATGCGAGCATGAGCAAAATAAAGACGGAAAATAGTAGGTATTATCATTGTCATTGCTTACTTTGTATTATTAACCATTCTTCACTCACCCGCCAAAATTTTAATGACGTCACCGGGAAGTGTAAATTTAGGGTGGCCATACTGCAAACTTTTATTCGCCGTTTATTAAATTTAGAATTTTTAAAGTAATCTCACCTTTTTTGGAATACTTTAGAGACTGAATATTCCAAATTAAGAGTTCAGTGCGTAATCAATAACATACGCTTTACATAATGTTGAAAATTTACTATGACCGTTATCTTTTGCTAATATAATTTGCTATTGATACTTTGAATCTAAACTGTACTTATTGTACAAAAAAGTACGTATTTTAATATATATATTTTTTATAAACTATGGTAATGTCTTTGTACATTTTATATTGATTAGGTAGTTTTATCTCCTTCGGTCAAGTAATTACTTTGAATCCACTTTAAATTTGCATGTATTATAATATTGCACGCGCGAGGCTCCATGTGATTATATTTAAGGGTGTTTTATAATAGGGTTGGGGAAATTTATAGGGAGACATTATACAGAGGGGGGGGAGAGGGTAGAATGAAACATAAAAGGCAAATGTGAAAATAAATGCGCACTTTTTTTAGATTGCCAGATGAAAGAACATCTAGTATTATCGATCAGCGTAAATGTTATAAATGGCATGTCTCATTTGGCTCGTTTAAATTTAGTTTTTTTTTTAATTTTACCACTTATCTTCAATAAATAAATATAAATACTGTTGTTTTATAATACAATGTATTTATTCACAAATTCTAATTGAAGTGGAGTGGATTTTTAGTAAAATAATTCATACGAAATAATATTCAAGTTATTAATTGCAAATATTTTCTAATATAATGCTCTCAAACTTTTTCATTTGAGGTACCTGTGCAATACGCCTTTAAGGCATTTTTATTCGAAAACAGCGCTTTATAAATTATCCATAATAATTTCAATGGTAGTAAATAAAATCATATTTCCACGCTACTCGCATTCCAAATATTGTTTGATCGAGCAGTTAAATTTATACAATTTTCTTTTTTATTGACTTTACTCTTTTTTGTTGAATATTTGGAAATCGATAACATTACATAAAATGTGAAACTAGTCAGTCGATCAATTTATTAGCAACTATTAAGATACTTAATGTACCATAATTAACATACAAGAGGTAACAATTTTATGCCTAATGGACCCACATTTCAACTTGACTCACTATAACATGTGGTGTGTGGTTTGATTTCTTCTAAGTAGTGGTCAGTCGAGCATTATAGGTAATATTATATGCGGATAATCTCTTACAAGCGCATTATAAAATCTTCTTTATGCACTTCCGAAGATGGTGGTTGTGAACGTCATTGAACTCACAACTGCAGTGTGCAATGTGCAATGGCGGTTTACCATTTCAGTCTTGGATAGAACAGAAGAACTTTCGACCGACCGGTAAAGAAAGCGGTCTCATGTCTTCTCTTATCTCTGTCTCCTATCTCTGCACGTTTGTCTTGTGGTCAGTTCTTTACTTTCAATATTTTGGTAATTACAAGACACCGATTTTATATTACTCAAAAAAATATCGCAATCATAATATGTTTTATTTATCTCAAAGTTATTTTTAGATACCTACACCACAATGAAAGTATATTAGTAGCAAACATCAATATAATCATAATGATGTATTTTATATTTCAGAGATATTGTTGACAATTTTATTCCATGAATCATATTGATAAGCGAACATATTTTTAAAGCAAGATAAGACGTTTAAATTATTTCATTACGTATTCATTTTTTGAACTCCTTTAAGTGAGTTTTTCTGTAGTATTTTAATTTTAACTTTTAAATTTTTGTATAAGTTTTTTAACGTATTTAAATTTAACGATATTTTTAATCTAGTAGTAGCTAATAATATGATAAAAATGTAAATACGATGTGAAATATGTGTCAGTGATGTTTACTAAATTTATTTACAACTTAAAATTAAGGTACATAATAATAAATATTATAACTGAAATAATTCAGATCTCTTAAGTGTAGTTCCCCCAGATATTGAAATTAATAGGCGCACTAAATAGATATATGTTTTCAATTTAGAACCACATGGCTGTTGAATTAGATAATGAATAAATAAGTTCAATCGTAGAAGCTTGCAAGAAACCAACACACGCATGGAGGACGGGAAATTGTTGAACATTGTAAACAGTAACCACCCAGCGGCGCTCCTTCCATACTTCAATTGTATTCATTAATTCAGTCATTCAGTGGCCGTCTGGTCGACGCCCTAAACAGACGCGATATGCATTTGTCTTTGTCGAGAATGTCGTCTAATAAAAAGCATTTCGACTATTTCATCGCGAATCGCGACCACGCGAACGGAGCTTTTCGCTTCCCCCCCCCAATCTAATTGCATTCCGCCAACTGGATACGAAGGGGGGTCATCGGTCGCGACCCTCGCGTAAACCTCGTGATCACAACAACACTATCGCTGGAACGCGGCGGTTGCGACACTTCGATATCGGTCGCCAATAATTCTCGCACCTGGCAACAATTTTCCTACATTTGTCTATGTTATGAGTGGGTTCTATTTTTGAAAGTTTTTCACTCGCGCGCGAATTTAAAACTTTGCTCCGGTAATATTTGGCGGGCTGTCAAAAAAGTGGCGAGCCGCGTTGTTTATATGCGATCTAGTCTTTCCGCGAAGCAGTACCTACAAAGATACAGTAATATAATTCGCAATTCAGTAGAATTTATTAGTATAAGCATTAGTCGTCTTCATGAATCACGCGAGTCCCGGTTGTTTCAGGGATCGCGTGTCGGCCTACGGTATATCGACAAAACAATGATAAGAACACAACATTTTTCTAGTTGTAATTTACTTAGTGTTACCTCGCGACCGGGTCAGGTCGGAGCATCTACTCAACCTGTTCGTATCTAAGTTCGGCTTATCAGCCAAGTGTTGACCTCTCAAAATGTGATAACAAATTAATAATAATTAATGATGTGATCGGGATCCTATAGTCATTTTGTAGTGATAGACAAGTGACAAGTGGGTAGTGTTTCGTCTTGTTTACAATGAGTGTACGAAGTGTGAGTGACTTCGCCGATTTGGAGGACTGCGGGGAGTTGGAGTATGATATGTGGGACGGGCAGTTCGACTTCGTGGGACCTCAGGTGAGGCCCGCCCTGGCCTCGGACGTGTCGGATGGCCTCGAGGACCTGTTCACCGGGAGCCCGCTGACTCCGCACCTGAAGAACGGCCTGAACGGAGGGAAGAAGACGATCGCCCACCAGTGGTGTGATAACCTCACGGGTCAAGTAAAGACACAGTCATTTGTCATTACCACTGTCATATACTAATCATATTAACAAAATAAGAGGCGGGGGTCGAAAAAGTTTGACTAATGTTAAAAATTTTCACTGAAATTTGATGAATTATTGCGGTCAAGAATAAGGCGATATTTTTTTTTTCAACTGTTGACATAATAACATTTATATGTTCATATCCGTATAATACAGTTTCTCCAAACTTTGCCTAATAAATCGAATCGAGTTGTGGTCATGTGGTTAGTTTCACAGACTCCGGAATAGAATACCTAGGTTCGATTAGTATTCCACAACTTGTTTCTATGATATGTCTGTGTAGCACAGTTCTTTCCGATTATTTGAAGGTATGTAGTTTGAAATAGAAATATTTTCTTATATCGTAACGCCAATATTAATTTATCTCATGGTATCGGCTTATTTTGCAGCAAGTTTCTAACGTTTATCGTTATATTATTAGTATGTAAATTTACCTCAAGTTATCAAAATAAGCGTTACCAACGGTAAAAATAATGAGCAGTTGCCATTTCATGGCTGTTTTCTTTGATCTAATCTCAGTAATGTATTTAAATTGCTTCAGTTAAGGTATACCATAAAATTATTGCATTGTTTCGAAGAATCTGCGTCATTTCTTTAATTGTCTATTCAAAGAAACCGACAGCAATAAAGGAGAATATAAAGCGTGTAGGAAATCAGCACTTACGACTAGTATTGACAGAAAAAAATATCTACTAAAACTTTAATCGCGTTGAAAAAAACTTCAAACAGTATTGACATCTCAACAAAGACTGAGACGCTCTGGATTATCTACAGGCGTTCTTTGTCTCTGTTGAGATATCAATAATGTTTGATATTAGCCCAGCATGGGTATGATCCAGGATTTGTCTACAAGTGTACACATTCAAAATGTTGTTAATTTTTTTTTCTTTCGCCACGTTCGCTCCTATAATGGAGTATGTGGACATAACTATAGATCCCTCCAGATCCCTCCTGTATCGCCTTTAAATTACCAAATTATTTCACTTTTTTACCAAACGCACGATCTATGTATGTACATAGTACACATGAATATTTTAATGAAACAATAATTAAAATTTCAATACTCTATCTACCTACTGAAAAATTAAATTTTTGAAAATTACAATGTCATGTGTTGGAGTTAGGAATTTGCCTATGCATAAAATATTCAGGAGCAAATATTAACATTTTTCACTGTTACAATAACGTCGCGTCGCCAAACACGAAAGAGGGCGTTTTATAACACTAATAATTAATTTCGTAGTTCAGAGTTATTGTATAAAATGCCTAATAAAACTTCATGTGCAGTTTCATTGTATTTAATTCCTGGTTAATCATTGCACAAAAAATATATTAGATAACCTCGAATTTGAATATTAAAGACGTTATTTTATTCATATTCGAGGTTTTTTAATATTTATACGTAAATTAGGTCTCAAAAACGCCATCGAAATAATAATCTATAAATATAAAAATTTCATACACTTACGTGACTTCTTCTTTTGACGCAGTATGCCATCAAGTCATAATAAATCAATTATTAATAAAATTAATATGATGTACTGATAAAACGTAACCATTAAAAACTAAATATCAGACTTAAATTATAATTTACCTCCATTGGCAGCCTGCATTTGAACATGTTATATATTTTTTTGAAAATTTTATGGTATTTTTCGCATTAAAAATTCAATTATATATTTATCAACCATATTATCATGTAAAGTAACTGTGGAATTTTATTAATGCCTCATTTAGATTTTGTTTGCACACACGAAATTGTTAATAAGTATAGCTAATAATGTAAATATGTTAAGTATTTGTTTTTTACGTTTTTAAAGGCATTCAATATATCAATATCTACTTAAACTTTTTCATAAAAAAACATTTACTGGCAGATAAGCCAAACTTCGCGGCGACCATTCAATATTCTTTACAATTTTCGCTTCATACGGTACTGCACAAGAAACTGTACAGTTTTCTGTCCCGTATAAAGCGGGCTTTAGTACTACTTCTACTTTCCCTTTTCCGCACCCAATGTGGATTAATTAAATACGTTTTTACTCTACAGGGTGTAACAAAACTCGATGTACAAGCGGAAAACCAGTGAATCTACATAATATATGGAGTCGATTTTGTAGAATTTTAATTTTTTTATTTGACCCTTAGTTTTCGAGAAAATTGAGTACGAAGTTGATTTTTTTTTTGCAAATTGTAATCAAATATCATGTATTTAGTCAAATTAATACTATCCATAAAAAAACTAAATTAAAAAACGCGTTTCAATAAGAATTTGAGCAATTTTACTTAATCTGCCATACTTATGAAAACTTTTGTGAGAAGAAATTAAAATTAAAAAGTCATAAGTATTACACTATCGTCTCAAAATGTATATTCATAAGTTTTGTTACACCCTGTATAACAACTAATTTTTTTATTTTCAATGATTTTTAATATTCAAAACTTAAATTCTCATGCTCTCACAATGATTGGTAGGCTGGGCTGTTCTGATTTCTAAAGACAATTTTAACTACCTACTTTTATACGCTATCCATAATCCACACCTTTTATTATCCCAGTTCTCATTTAATCCCATACTTACCTTTTATTGTTTTCCGATATGATATAGCAGCGGTAGGCGGTAGGCGATTACTAACTTCTCGTTTCTTGACCTGTTCACCCAACTAATTATCACTTCTCATGGGAACTACAGCCATGACAGAAGGAATTAAGCCATTTCAGACGATAATAAATACCCTCTAAAGATTGGAAATTGTTACCGAATCATTGAAGACTGAAGCCGCGCTTTGTTTCGTATTGATATTCGCCTAGTCAATCGGTCCAAATGCTTCTCAAACTTCATCCCCTTCAAAAAAGCAAGTCTAAATTACGACTACCTTTCTCCCTTATCCGCACCCAATGATGCATAGGGCACCGCATTGATACACGAAGTGCAGTGAATCTTGATCATTTGTCACGTGAAGACAATATGAAGTCTAAATAAACAAATGACGTAATTTCTATAAATTACTTGATGATTTCAGAAAATTTTTAACCCCGTTAAAAATATGCTACTACTACTATTCTCCCTTATGGTGCATAGGGCACTGCATTGGTATCCAACCAATCACAGCTTTGCCCATTTCTATGCTGTACCTCTATAATCCAGAGAGTAAAAACTTTTGTGGATTTTTGACAGCTCTACCACGTATTGTGAAGTATCCCCATCTTGTCAATTTGTCACATGGAGGCAAGATGATCAGTCATACGCTTTAGAATTTTTAAAATACTTTTATGTGCTAGAATTAATTTATGTATTTATAGAAGGCACATAATCTGTTTCTGTCCACCAACCCATGGTTGTCACATTCTATTACTTATCACTAATTACTACATATCGTTACCTTAATTCTAACAGGACGTAACTCATTTTTTTACGTAATCGTGATTATAATGGATTCGTGTAGTGCTTGTCAAAATACATCGTCCTCACTCTTCAGTGAATGCATTTTATGTGAGCAAGTGAGAGAAAAAAACAGTTTTATGAAGTGGTCGTAACCTCACAGCGTCAATTTTTGGTTCTAATGTGGCGTAACTCATCAATTTGGAGGTGCATGATATGCGCAGAAATATATTCTTAAATTGTCTAGACACAAATAAATATAAAATAAATAATAAATCCAAAATGCATATAAAATTAAACGATTCTAAAATTACTAGTATCAGAAAATATCTACAATTATGGGACCACTGACGAAGAACGAAAGAGAACGTTCTCTTGTTAGTCAGGGTTTATATATATAATACATATGACGTCATCAAATTTTGAATTTGTAATTGTTTTTTTTTAATTTTCGCTTGAAGGTAGGTACTTCTCCACACTAGCATACAGGTTCATAGTAAATATCTAAACTAATCAGTTTTTTTCTTCCTCCTGTAAAGTTGACAAATTAGATTTACTTCCTAAGGTAGCGATATCTAGGTAGTTAAGTATGCCTAATAGCATTTTTAGTACAGTATTTTCGTGTCTGCAACAATAGTTGTGTTGGACTTATAGGTTGAGAAACTTTGGACCTAGCTAGTCACCTGTGACGTAATTAATGTACCATTGATTTACTATAAAAAGATCATTCAAACGGAACTCGAAAATTTCATACGAGAAATCTCAAATGTATTATGTGTACCTACTGTTCAATTCTTACAGTAGGTAAATTAAGAATTATCTCATTAGATCTATCTATTTAAAGTGATTAACGGTTCCATGAATTAGAATATTTAGGTTACGCTTATGTTTTTCTTAATTTTCGCGTTTTCTTAAACTCATGAAATGTAAAAAATAAAATACTACCTCTACTACTACTACTTTCCCTTATCCGCACCCAATGGTGCATAGGGCACTGCATCGGTAATCGGTACACCAATTGCAGTGTATCACGACTTGGAGCCGTTTAGCGACTCGGCTCTCTGCTATAAGCGGAGGCTGAGAAGCGCAAGCTTATTATAACCTACATATTGTCTCCTGCACTTAAATATTCAGATTTCCCAACACGTACACCACACTCCACACACTATACTATTGTTTGCTCACTTCATGTCTTCAGAAATTTGTCTTGTACATTGTGTTGTCCACGTAATTGGTGTTATGTTGTATAATATTACCTTAAATTGATCTTAGTTCATTGTACCTAACATATCACTGTGTGCACAACATTAAAATATAAATAAATATTGATCATAAATTTTATTACGAGAAGGTAAGATGATCAGTCATATGCTTCAGTACCAGTCCAAGGTATAACACATGAAAATTGCATGTAAATAAATATTTGACCCTCTACGGGAATCGAACCCGCGACCTCTTGCACGGTAGCCAAATGCGCTAGCACTACGCTACGAAGCGGACGAAAAATAAATAGGCATGTAGTAATATAATATGCTTAAAATGGGCACAAGATAACTCCATATGATACTTATATAAACTGTTTATTATATTATGTTATAATTTTTTTTTTAAATCAAACGGTTGATTTCTATTATACTTTGTTTTTATTTCTTGTTAGCTTTCTTTTGATACTGTTTTAATCACTATAAATTTACACGCAGCTTAGTAGATATGGAAAGTCTATTCCCAATAGATCATTAATACTGTTAAACTAGATGTAATTATAAATCCTAATTTTGATGCTAAATCGTTTTCACTTTTACTAATGACAGACTGAGAAATTAGCTATCAATGTTTGTAAACATAAGCAAGTTGTTAATGATGTTGTGTATAATAATATTGTTAAACAGGGCGATAGGCAGTTAACTAATTCATTCGTAACGTTAATAAAATGTAAATTACTTATTTTCACCGCTGTAAAGTTAGAGTACTTTTTTTTTAACAAAATAGTCAATGATATCAATTTTCATAGATAAGCTATTTTCTTCCGTCCCTTGTCATTTCTAGATTTAGACAACTGTCTCAATTTCAACTTGTTAGAGGGAAACATAATGATTAAAATGTATTCGATAGCGTAAGATAGATACCTATACTTAGATGTCTTTGTTTAACTGCAAAATACAAATAGAATAAAATGTTGACAGTTCTCTTTGAAATAGCTTGTCTAGTGTTGACTTAACATGCCTCTGAAAATAGTGCGAAAATCTTTCTTTGCAAAATGTGTATCTTTACTATCACACAACTTAATCTAAAGCCCGCTATATACGGGACAGTTTTCTGCGCAGTTTTCTATGCAGTCTGAAAACGGTCCCGTATACAACGAAAACTGTTTAAAAAAAACTGCGTGCTTATGTCAGATTTAAGCTGACATGACAGTTAATGTTTTTTATGTAAACGTTTAAGTAGACATTGGTTTATTGTATGCTTTTAAATACGTAAAAAAACCAATAACATATTTACATTATTAGCTAAATATACAATTTCCTGAGAGCAAACATACGATAATAACTTACAATCGCGTTTCAAAAATACACATATTTAGCGTGTCTTTTGATAGAAGTTTGACAGACTGCACAGTTTTCAGAACAAGAAACTGTGTAGTTTTCTGAACAAGAAACTGTCCCGTATACAGCGGGCATAAAACGTTTAAATTTTTTAGAATTCATTAAAAAAGCTCTATATTATAATGGTGTTAATAATTTATGTATTACCTGCTACCTACTCGATTATTTTTATTAAAATTATTGTTATTATACTTAATAAATTACCTACCTACTCCTACTCTCCCTTATCCTCACCTAATGGTGCATAGGGCAAAGCATACACCAAGTGCAGTGAATCTTGATTGATTTTTTAAAAACTTCTGTAAAGCGAAACACCCATCACTACCTAAAAATACTGAATTATTTTCTTGTTTCAGTTACACTCTGTGTATCTTGTTTGTACATTTTCTACTGGAGAATATCAAGTTGACCTCAGTTGCTCATTAATAAACTCAAATATGAATATTTTGTAAAACAAACAATTTGACAACTTGTTCTCCTCGACTCGAGTTGATAATATTTCTAATATTAAGTACCTATTTATATATTTTGTCGCTTGTATTTAAAAATATATATTTAATATACCTACCTACTTATACCGAACACATACCGAAGTATTTATTTACTTTATCTCAATGGCGCGTAATGGATGTGACAATCGTATTTTTGTATCTTTTGGCATTGCAATCGAAATTCTAAAAATGATAGCGACCTTCTCGTAAATAAATGTGACAGATAACAATAATTCGTTTATTTCAATTGAAAATTGATAAATATTATATATCAATTTTGTTAATTTCATTCGCAACATTATATTTAATTCTTTGGTCTACTGACATAATATATTCAAAAGTTTAATATTTTTTTTAAATGTTTGTTCTTCTACTGCACTTCAATATGATTCGCATGGCTTTGTTTTGCAAAACTTGTAATTTTTTTAGCTCATCTTCATTACTAAGGTATAATTTTATTTTAAAAAAATATTATAATCCTCATGATGTTGCATTTGCTGTAGGTACATACTGCGTCATCATCACACGTATTACATAATATTTCAATTGATATTATTATTATACTGATGACCGAAATAGTTTTTTTATGCGTTCATAATATAAAAGTATTAATAAAAATACCCCCTGCTTGCCATGTGGCCGAAATTGTGTCCGTTTTTTGTGATAATTTCTCTATAAAAATGTCTGAACACATGCCTTTGCAAATGTATCCTGTCTAAAAATTAATATCAGTGCTGTATGTTTGCTGTTCATAAAAAAATAATACAAAATCCTCCAATTATTCGTTATTACAAACAAGTGTAATAGGTAATTATATATCCCTAATAGTATATTTCATTTAATTTTATCACATAACAGAAAGCCTGGAAAGTATGTATTATTGACCTTGTCTTTTTCCTAATTTCTTATAGGTACGTTTTAAATTAATAAAAAAGAGTTTACGTATCATTTCAGCCCCATACAAAATGGTGGATAATATTTGTTTAACATTCATGCTAAAAAATACAATGTTTTATTTTAAATTTACTTACATAACCGCGATGACGCAAAGAAGCAAAGAAATAAAAAAAACGATCTTTGAATTTCATGGAATTCATTCCGTTTACAGTTTTCTTTATATCCCAAAGAATCAACGCTAGAGTCAATAATAAAAATAAGTAATTAGGCAACCTTTATGGTGCCGATTGTGAATCTATAACATTGTTGAAAAGTTTACTTCAATACTAGTTTGTATTGTATAAGAATCGTGCTATGATAGATTTTTAGTCTTATTTTCATCATAATGTCCTCTCCATTGTCACGGTACAAGTATTTGTCTGCCTCCGTGGCGCAGTGGTAACGCGATGTATTGATATGCATGATGTTCCGAGTTCGATTCACGAAATGGCCAAAAAAATGATAGCGGTATATTTTATAGTAAAAAAGCAGAGCCAGAGATCTGATCAGTATAATCTGAATAATTTCAGAAACTGAGGACTACCACAAAATGCATGGCTTACTGCTGATTAAGATTGTTTGAAAAATATGCATCCATAATATTTTTAAAACGTCATGTTTTATAGGTACACCTTACTCACGATCATAACGTCAATTATTTAAATTAAGAATATTCATAATGTATGTTTATGGAGTATGGAATTCGCTGGTTTGTTTATGAAGCAGTGTTTAATAATAACTTCAACGATCTACCTATATTTATTCCAGCGGTAGGTATGCTTTCAAAACTTGAATCAGTTTTGAACTGTTTTTCACTTTTCATATGCTTAGAAATACCAACTCCTGTTTTCTGTTTTTGTATATTACAAGAAAACATTCGAAATAACAGCTTTCATCCGTTATTTGTGCGCCTTTTGTGATGCGAATTAATATTTAGAGTTTGTTTACATGGGTAGAAATAGCGGTGGTTAAATTTGGAAATTTGGCCTGGCTGTTTCCAAATAAAATATAGATTTTGTATGTACTGATTATATCATCAACCTTTTGATAATTGATAATAAAAAATTGAATATTAATTATTCATTTCATTCATTCATTTATTAACGAAAAATATAACAAGACAGTTTTAAAAAAATTGTCCTCACCCGTGCCTTGGACATTGATATCTGTTTGGGCAATAATTACATTATGTACCATAAATATATTTTTACATATTTTGTTAGCTGAAGGACTTCAAGCTAGGTATATTACAATCGGATGAAAAGGAGATTATTACATTCATTCATTAGAAAAAAGAGGTAAACATGTAAGTAACTCGCCTTCGAGAGCGAGTACAATATTTAGAATAAAATTCTCCTTGGAAAAATCCAAGTACCAAAAATGTATCCAATTGGGTTCTTCCCGATTTTTTATTTTTTATTTAAAAAAATTGATTGAAAAATTACAATATCTAGGGAATTTTTTATTTTTTTTACGATGTCATATGAATTTTCTAGCGCGGTTTGAAATAGCGCTTTTTCAAATCGCTCGCAAAATCCTCCATTTGGCGCGCATGCGGTGTGTGACGTCACAGCAATATAGGCGCTCACTACGGAATGAATTTCACGCCTTTCACGGTCGACGGGTATGACGTCATTAGCCAATAACGGGCGTTAAAAATCATTCGTTTTTTTGTGTTTTTAAAACATAAATTTATAAATGAAAACCAAATTTTTGATCATTGTGTTTTATATCGTTGAAATTGTAAAAATATACTGTAAATATTTATAAAGTTTTAAAGGATATTCATGCTATCGGGAAGAACCCTATTAAAATCACTATAATTTTCTAAACAGAATTAATATTTCTGCCTAATGTCTACCGGACTTGTACACGCTCGATTGGTTGCTCCAATAATAAATAGTAAATACCTATTTCCCGCACTGTATGAAGACAGCCATGGAGCCAAGCACAAAAAGTGACCGCACGTCGGATGCGCCATTTGGCTATTTCCAATCGGTTGATTCATCATTCATCATGATGTACCATCCATCAACTTTCTGGTTGGTCGGACATCAAACATCACTGGCAAGAGTACTCACTGGGTGACTGGCTAGTAGTCTAGTGTCAAAAATTTCCCAATGATTCACTTAAAATGCTACTAATAAAAGTATTGTTCTAATTACTCGACATTTAAGATAAATGATTCGGACCTATTTAAATTTTCGAGTTAATCGATACAACGAGCGGCGATAGCGGAAACATTGAAGGAGCAAAAAAATCCAATGTATTTGCTATCGGAATGAATAGTCGACGCGAATTTTTTTCCGGATCGATTCATCAACCGGATAAAAATAATAAATTATTGTTTATATAAAATTTTCATCCATTGATTCGTTATTATCGCAATCTTTTTTGGTGAATTACTAGCGATTCCTCTGCATTTGATGATGTGACTATTATTTGAGATCCTTAAAACCTTCGAACAAGAATTTCCGAGAAGTGACGTTCCATACTTGAAAAGTACTACTGTACTGAGGTGTCTAGGTAAAAAATATGTGTAAAATTTTTGGTTGTCTGTAAAGTTGGTTTACAGACGATAATTTTACGTGATAACGTCATAAGAAAAGATTGATGAAAAATAGCATACTTTTATGAATTGAATTGGTTTATTATTACTGAATTATCATTATTTTGTATAATACAAAGCAGGAATTAATTGAAAATTTACAATTTTCTCCATAAATTATCCTTTTTTTTGTTTTTTCTTCTTGTGTGTGCTGCTGCTGTCTTCTTCTACTCAGACGCATCGGCCGATGGATGCGTCACAAACCGAACGCTTAGACCGATCGTGCCTCTATCGCTTGTTCCGCGCTCTCGCATGCACACTCGGCTCAGGCGGAACGTGGCAATGAGTCATGCTTTTTCGTGTGTGCAACCGGCGTTCATCGATTTATTAGACGTTATCACGTCAAAAACTTATTTTCTCAGTGCAATAGCCACCACCGATTACCAGTTACTAGTATCTGGGTGACTACTGACTACCGCCCACCGACAACGCCTTGCCAATGATGCATAAACCACAGGGATAAGTACTTATCTGGGTACCTAACCCACATCCGTCACTTCCAAGTGCTGCGCAGGCCATGTGTACAATTTTCATTATAAATTAATATTTTATGCCATGCACGCGACATTGTGCCGAGGTATCTAAATTATTTTTTTTTAATATCTACTATTGAGGAAATGTTTATTGTCCGTATACACATGGCCTTCGATGATGAGGAGGGTAATTTTTAGAAACGTTTAACCGAAAAACAGCAGTACGTTAGAGAGGGATAGGTATCATGGCTCATGCCATCAGCCAGAACCCGTATTCTAATAGAAATATGGGAACAACATTTTGAGTGTGTCCAAATACTTGTAGACTAAGAATCTCACTTGCAATCATAAAGATTTCTGCTAAAATGCTTAGCAATTTTCTCAATGGATGACAGAGAGTGTTCGCATGTGAAGTGTCGCGCCATTTTATTGTATATTGGCAGATATGGATATCAAATACTAGGTGAAATGGGGAATGTTGTAATACATCAAGTGGCCACTAAACCCAGCCAATGACAGGTCATAAGCCCTGTAAACGCCTAGATATCCATATTCCCTTCCAAATTTCTCGTCTCTGTTGAGATGTCAAATTGAAATATGGGAAGTTTATTGATAAATTATTTTCTTTCTGAAAGTTTTTGTCTCTTTAGTTTTTATATACTTAGTTATAATGAAAACTTATCCATTTTAAATAATTATTTAGTAATCTAGCCTACTGTAATTATACAACACATAAAAAACTTTTGGTTATCGGTAAAGTCGATTTACGGACGATAATTTTACGTGATAACGTCATAAGAAAACATTTTATGAATTGAATTGAATTGTTATTACTGAACTATCATTATTTTGTATAATACAAAGCAAGAGTTCATTTAAAATTACAATTTTTTCCATAAATTATCATTTTTTTGCACTCGTTAATTTCACTTTCACTTTGTAGCTTGTGTGCGACTGCTGTCTCCCTTCTACTCGGACGCATCGACCGATGGAGTGGAAGAGAGATAGATGCATCCCAAACCGAACGCTTAGGCCGATCGTGCCTCTATCGCTTGTTCCGCGCTCTCGCTTGCACACTCGGCTCAGGCGGAACGTGACAATGAGTCATGCTTTTTCGTGTGTGCAGCCGGCGTTCATCGATTTATTAGACGTAATCACGTAAAAAAAATAATTATCGACGGTACTGGGTGCTTAGCATAAACAAACATCGCCATCGAATTCATCACTTGGTATGGAAAATCATTGCTAGCAAAGAAATTAACTGAGCTTAGTTCTGCATAAAGCAGCCAGTCCACACCAAACCTATTCTGAGAAAAGGGTACTTTAGTGATAAGGGGTATATTTTTCACATTCCGCCTGAGGGTTTTCTGCTGCCTAGAAAAATGAAAAGGGTTTGATATTACTATTTTGTTATCGATACCTAAATATGCAAATTGTGTAACTCCAAAATGGTTACCTTACAGGGCGGGCAAAAAACGAAATGGTGGAATTGCCTAATTTGCAGCGTTGCCAATACTAACGTGGCAGTTACCCATTTTTCTTGGGGTGGTTTTTAGGGCGTTTGTAATAATGTTGGACTCGCCCAATTTACCTAGCACGTGTATTGGAAAACAGACAACAAAATGCCATCATAAAGTCATTTTGTCAAAAAATGGAGTTATGTTACTGTACAGAGCGGTCCTTATCAAACGAAATAATTTGGTATTGTTTCTGGCATTAAGATAAAATTGAGGATTATAATTATCTGTCTGCGGTGGATTTTCCTAAAATGCTTCTTATGCCCTACGAATTAGAATTATGCTATCTTAATTCCATAATCCATTTATTTTACGAATTGTAAAATTATACTGTTAAGTAATGCTAATTTCTATTGTTAAAATTAATCTATTGACCGAAATTCGTTATAAAAATTAGACTAAAACCGCCAATAAAAGTAACTAGTAAGTGTGTATATTTTGGATAAAGGTTATCCGTATCACAACAAAAATAAAATGTTCCAAAATTAATAGACAATAGAAAAATAATGGCCAAAAATATTGTCAGTATAAAATGTTAGCACAACGTAATAAATAAATTATTAAAACGCTGTGTTTTAGTCCAAATAAAACACAAAAAGTATTTATTTCGTTATGAAAATCGTTCCGTGTTCTTTTTTTTCAAATTCAAAGTGAAAATTGTCACCCAAGGACGCGGGAGATGAATAGAATTGGCGCCGGCGAAATTATGTCACACAGTGAGAATAGCCGTTTGAATTTAGAACATTGCCTTTTTATTTTTATATTGCTGTGACAACTTTCTTGTTAGTAATCACTATTAAGTGAGGTAGTTCACTTCTTTTTTATTTCTCTCGTACATAGTTAAGCCTCTTCACTCCATACCTAAACGATATTTACTTAAAGCAGAAGATAAAATAATGGCTTGGAATTCTAATGCAATTTACCATCCAGTTTTTAAGGTCTCTCATTTGCACAAAAAAACATTTTAGGCCACATTTAGTGAGTACCGCTAACTTGGTACCATGTTTTAATAAGTATAGGGTCAAAACACGATTTTGACGTGATAACGTCTAATAAATCGATGAACACCGGCCGCTGCACACACGAAACAGCATGACTCATTGTCACGTTCCGCCTGAGCCGAGTGTGCAAGCGAGAGCGCGGAACAAGCGATAGAGAGGCACGATCGGCCTAAGCGTTCGGTTTGGGACGCATCTATCACTCCATCGGCCGATGCGTCCGAGTAGAAGGGAGACAGCAGCAGCACACAAGCCTTAATTGTGTAAGTAAATAAATTGTTTATAGCACTTTGTTACTTGTAATTAATTTGTATAATTTAAGTAAACAAATATTTGAATTAACGAGTGCAAAAAAATGATAATTTATGGAAAAAAAATGTAATTTTTCAATTAACTCCATGCTTTGTATTATACAAAAATAATGATAATTCAGTAATAATAATTCAATTCAATTCATAAAAAGTATGCTATTTTTCATCAATGTTTTCTTATCACGTAAAATAATCGTCCGTAAACCGACTTTACAGACAACTAAAAGTTTTTTTTTCTAGCCTTTTGGTCTCATAATAATTTACTCTTATTACTCCAACGAGCAGACTGTCGTTGTTCTCATCGCGTTATTGTTTTGTTGATTAATTTTATTATCACTTCTCACATCGGCATAATAATAAGTGGCGAAGCAACTAGTTCAGTGAACGCCCAATTTAATTGAAGACTGCCGTTTACCCCTGTAGATACTTGAATCACTAATTGCAGAAAGGGCACATCAGCACTTTTACAAATTTTACAGGAGAGCTTAAAAACTTTAATAACTTCAATGTTTCAATTACAAAAAATCTGAAAAAAATAACATAGTTTGCTTTTAAATAATGAAATATTTGTGAAATGCGTAGTAATATGAATTATGATTCAGACATAGAGTTATATAGTTTTTAAATTTAAATAAAAATGTGCCCCTTTCTGCAATTAATTGTATTTTGAATACAAAATGGAATTATATTTGATGAAATTATTAATAAAACTTTTTTTTTTTTACAATTTGACATCTCAACAGAGACGAGAAATTTGGAAGGGAATATGGATATCTAGGCGTTTACAGGGCTTATGACGTATTACAACATTCCCCATTTCACCTAGTATTTGATATCCATATCTGCCAATATACAGTAAAATGGCGCGACGCTTCACATGTGAACTCTCTGTCCATCCATTGAGAAAATTGCTAAGCATTTTAGCAGAAACCTTTATGATTGCAAGTGAGATTCTTACCGAATTATGTCACCTACTAGGAAACGCCTGAAGATGAATCTTCAATTTGTTATGCTTATAACTTTTACCAGCTAATTTTTATAAACAACATTTTGAGTGCGTCCAAATGTACTTGTAGACAAAAACTTGATTTCACCCATTACGGGCTAATAATTACAATTTGATATCTCAACAGAGACGAGGAATTTTGGTTTTTCAGTCATATTTATTTTTATATAGGTACTTGTACAAATCAACATTAGAGATTTACTCTTTCTGCCCTAGCCGATATAAATTTGATCCCAAAACGGAAAAACCGCTTAATTTATAGTTTGATGCCTTAAACCTTAAACAAAAACATGGTTAGAGCAGTCCGAGATGTGCCGTTTTTTTACTCAGAAAGGTGTATTTACATACAAATATTTAAAATCCCATCAAAAAGTGGAAATCACAAAAAGGTGCTGATGTGCCCTTTCTGCAATTAGTGATTCATTTATACTCTGACACGTATAGGAGGAATCGTGACGGTGTATATGAAAATTCAAATTTAATACAAGATGTAGGACACTAACGCCAAATGTCGAGCTTCCTCCAAAATTATCGTTGATATTATCTCGACACCTCCACAGACGCAGGGAATATGTATGTATTTACAACAGCGTTTATTTTAAATTATTATGAAGATTTTTACTATACCAATTTTTTTATTTCGCGATAGCTGTTTCGCTTTTAGTTATAAAAAAAAGTTCTTGAATGTGTGGAAAAACCATGCATAACCATAGTGTCGAAATTAGAGCAGAATGCAAGACTGAGATAAGCATTATCGACAAAATTACGAAAGGTCTTTTACGATGGTTCGGGCATGTGAAAGAACGGCTAAAAGGATTTACGATGCGCGTGTTTCTGGATGTAGAGGAAGGCCGAGAAAAGACGTGGCGCGATCAAGTACAACAAACACTTGAAAGTGGTCATGTGAAAAGTCGGAACAATCGAAGTGCGTGTATGAGTTATATTATATTATGAGTGTGGAGGAAGCAAGAAAGTGTGCCAGGACAGAGTGATGTGGCGTTCTATCCTCTCTGCCTACCCCTTCGGAGAAATGGCGTGATGGTTAATTAAAAACTATTTGAAAAAAGTACATAGTGAAATTCTCTTCTTTGTAAATTTTCCATTTTGTGCACCTTTTAGCTTAGGTCGATAACATTGAGAGAATAATTGCACTTTCTCTTTTTCCGCACCCAAATATGTGCATAGGGCACTGCATCGTTGCAGTTGATTGAATGAGGGCAAGGTGGTCTATTTCATTTACTTTGAATAATTGTTGCATTACATATGTTTTATTTATAATTATTATTGTAATATAATTATGTTGGTAGATTTTATTTTATTCCTATATTGGTAATGGACGAGTGTGTATTTTTCTGTCAGTGCATCGTTTTCGGTGTAGTATTTGTGTTGGCACGTACACAATGTCGTTCTATCCGCCGAATCTACGCATTTTGACAAGAAGTTTTCGATTTGAATCCCTCGCATTTTCTGATTAGGTTTGTCAAACTCAAGATAAGTGGCTTGTGTGATCGATTGGTAAATATACCTATTTCCCATTTTAAAATGACATTTCTTATTTGATAACAATTTTATAATCCTAAAAAAATGCCGCTTTCCTTGTAAAAGAATTGTTTTAATTAAGTCTGTTGATATTTATCCACCTTCAATAAATCATGTTATTGTTTGTCATCAAAAAATTATCGATATTTAGAGACATTTTGAAAATGGTAATAAACTTGGTAATAGTTAGGTAAAGTTTGGTAATAAATATATCAATCGAATTTATTTGCAATTTTCTCAACAGATGTCTAGAGCTATGCGACAGCGATTTATTTCTCTGTGAAATATTCTTTCATTTTTTATTTATCTTGTTGTATTTTTAATTTTATGTAAGTATATATACTTACTTACTTTTTAAAATTATGTTTTGTATTTTAGAAAACTGTCATAGTTCCATATTCTTAAGCCATATCCCTTCAGATAATAGGTTTTTCTAACATCTTTGTACAAAACAAAACATCTTAAAAATATTAGTAAAAATCTTTTTTGTTAGCAAAATTCCATGTTTTTATTTGTCTCTCCTGAATGTTTTAAAATACGGTATTATACTTGCATACCTAGCAAAAAAGCAATATTTTTTACTTCTTGTGAATCACAACTGACAAATGCATTTGTTTTTCACCAGGTCCAGTTACTCCAGCAGCAGATGACGGTGTTGGCGGACAGCCAGAACTCACGGACGACCGCTACTCCCGGGCCAAGTCGGAGAACGCCGTACTGCAGACCAGGTTCACTTCCTGGAGGAGCAGCTACGAGATGTAAGATCTCTTGAATCCATAAATAAATCGTATAGTTCCTATCTACAATGAGTCTACCATCAGTAGCTCAATCACAGATGATTGTCGACGATCACAATGAACATACGTTCATATCGCGTTGCCAAGCACCATAGATGAAAGGCATACTTTGAGAAATGTTTCGTTTTATTGCTTTCTCAAATTGATTTAAAGCAAATAAATGGCATGATAAATTGTGCACAAACAATTAAAACTCTATAAAACTAAATTATTTTACTTTACTTACAGTTTTTGGCGTATTTTCCATATTTAAAAGCGGTAATTAATAATCCCGATCGATAACTTTTAATGGATGTTCCATTGTGATCGCGAAAACGTTAAACATCCATGGTGAGAAATCGTTATCACGTCGCTTATAAGCACGTCGATAGAAGTTGAGTTTAAAAATCACAATGGGGGTATAATCATTTAGAAGGAATATGTGATTTAATACGGGTGGTGGCCCAGTGGGTAGCGTCGCGGTCTCTGAGTCCAGAGATTGTCGGTTCGAATCCCCACTTCGACACGACTCACAAGCCGCTTAGGCTTTATTGAAAACGGTATTTACAAATTGAAATATGTGCAAATATCATAAGATTGCATAGATTTCTTTTTATAAATAAAATAATAATAATTAATAAATAAAAAATACATTCTTCATTTAAAAGTTACCCAGAGTACGTGTGTTATTGGCACTTTTGAGTATCATACTTTTCTAACTCACTATTAGGTGTGTTGGGGTAAATCCAGATGCGAAACAAGAACATAAATCTTAATTTGCCCAGGACCCTGGTATATTTTATTCCATCATTGAATTTTCTAGATTGAAGTTCGGTGTGACGAGCGTATAGCCGAGGAGCAGAAAAGATGTCGGGAGTCCATCGCTCGAGTGGAGAGGGACCGCGACTCGCAGCTCGAGGCACTCAACATGCGACTCACACACGCCGAGTCAGAAACTGGACACCTCAAGCAGGAGGTAAGTCTACTTCTGTAGATAGGGTGAAGTGCCATGTGATGACAAACTAAACAGTGAAAATGTCAAGTGGGTACTTGACATGTTTCTGTTGCAAATTACACCATTAAGAATTTATTTTATTACATAAACACGGTGTAACAAAATTCAAAGTGCAAGCAGGAAACCAATGAATCTACGTCATATTTGGAGTCGATTTTGTTAATAATTTTTTTTTTGATTTGACCCATAATTTTCGAGAAAATTGAGTACGAAGTTGATTTTAAAAAATAAGTTTTTGCAAATTGTTATCAAATATAATTTTTATAGTCAAATTAATAGTATCCATAAATAAACAAAAATCAAAACCCGCATTTTAATAAGCTTTTATGAAGAAAAAAAAAACACTTTTTTTCAAGGTCATATTCAAAAGTCATATTATTAAACATTCGACTCCAAATATGATGTAGATTCACCAGTTTTCGGGTTGTACTACGAGTTTTGTTATTCCATGTGTTAACCAAATCACTAAGGCAAAAACCAACATGGCGGCGTCCATTTTTACTTAAAGGGGGGTGCACTACTGCAGCATGTTCATAAAAATTACACAAAAAAATTTATCAAATAATACTTTTATTTAAGTAATTTATAATAAATAAGTACAGAGCTAGTGGTTCTACCATAAATTTTCTTTTACTTTGATTTCAGGCTGGGCGCCTTCGAGGAATTTCTGAAGGTTTAAGGCTCGGAGCCGACGTAGAAGCTCAGAGGTTACATGATGCACAGGATTCTGTGGCTAGCCTTACCCTGCTGCTTCAGCAATCCAGGGAAGCGCATAGAAAGTATGTTCTGTACCAAATCAATTATTTATTTAAAATATAAACACCAAATATCGGTTTTCCATACTTCACATACATAAAGGAGCACGGGCACAACCAAGTGGGCACTTGGTAAAGGGAGGCAAATTCGTGTAAACAAACGAACAAACATTCTAATATTCAATATTTTGAATGTGCACAAATACTAGTAGACAAATTACTGGATTTACCCATGTTGGGCTAATATCAAATATCAAGAGAAATTACAAAAAAAAGTCATCGAATGTGAAATATTCTGTCATAATTCATACTAATAGATCTTCCGAAAATGTGTTATCAGATGATGGGCATGTTGCAAATACATCAAGTGGCCACTTAACCCAGCCAATGACATGTGTCATAAGCCCTGTAAACGCCTAGATATTCCACATTCGTTTCCAGTGTTTCTCTGTCTCTGTTGGAATATCAATAATGTTCTAATATTCTTTTATTATCAAGTAATCCCTTTATCGTTTTGATTCATTTTCGTTAGATTAATTTAAGGGTCAACTATCTGAGTTTATTACGCCTCCATATTATTATGATAGAGCTTCCTTGGAAGGATTAAAACACTCAAGGGTTAAAAAGTCGGCATTATACTTTGCAATGATTGAAATTTCTCCTGCTTCCAGGGAGAAAGACTCTCACGAGAAGACGTCCGTATAATAAGGTGGTGAGCGAGCTGCAGCGGGAGCTGGAGCGCAGCCCGGGCGGAGCTGAGCGCCCGCGGGGGCGACCAGCTGGACGGGGGCTCCGGCTGGGCCAGCCCCGACCTGCTCCGCCTGGAGGAGCTGCATCAAGACCTCAACCGCCTGCGCCAGGAGAACAAAGGTGGAGACAGCTTTCATTATGTCATTTCTGGAAAACTCATCAAACTGATATTAAGAGGAATGGCTGTCACGTGACCCGCGGCCGTACTTCTTACAATCAATGGACTACCGGAGAATTTTTTTGGATGGTGATTTATATCTTAAATACGAAAAAAAAAAGATTTTTTTTATCATTATTATATCCGTATTATTAGGATATTTTGAACAAGTTTTGATGTAAGAGCGCCTAAAATAGAAAAAAGTACATAATCACTTCTCTGGTTCCACGCATCAACTATACAGGGTATAACAAAACTCGATGTACAACCCGAAAACTGGTGAATCTACATCGTATTTGGAGACGATTGTGTAATATGACTTTTTAATCTGAGCTGGAAATATTTTTTTTTTCTTCTCACAAAGTTTTCTTAAGGATGGGTAGATTAAGTAAAAATTGGTCACATTTTTATTATAAACGCGTTTTTTCTTTTTTTTTTTCTTCATGGATAGTATTAATCTGACTAAATACATGATATTTAATACAATTTTTCCTAAAAATTTCGAAAAAAAAACAACTTTATACTCAATTTTTTAAAAAAACCAAAGGGTCAAATCAAAATAAATAATTTTACAAAATCGACTCCAAATATTATGTAGATTCACAAAGTTTCCCGCTAAAATGTACATCGAGTTTTGTTTACACCCTGTATAATCAGTACGACCTTTTCGTGAACTTAGGAGACGGGTGCTTTTAAAAAGCATCCGTTTTTATAAGCACCATTTAAAAAAAAATTTAAAGGTATTCTTTGAACTTTTTATTTTCACAAAAAAAATTTCAAATAATTACACACAAAAAAAAAGGAATTTTAAAATATAGGACATTTACCCATTTCCACTCGTTTTAGATATCAACCAGAAGCATGATTGTATTGTCTTATTTTTATAATAATGTACTTATCTTCTGAAAAATAAATAGTCTATCGCGACAAAAATGACTCCAAACAAACTGCACATTACAACAAAATTGACAGTTAAATAATAATTCTTTCAGAGCTGTCCGAGGCTCATGAAGAAATTACAAGCCCAGATGTTGACACGAGGACTGGAGGGCGGGACGGTCTCTCCTGGGACCTCCTCCCCAGAGCAGTCTGGCTGCTGAGAGCTCACCGAGATGACCAATGATCAGGTATAAGGCAATATAAATACATCAATAAACTTAGTTTTTTTACTAAAGTTTTTTTAAGTTGTTAAGTAAAGTATCAACACAAATGTAGAGAACAAATCATTTTTAAAAGAAGTTTGTATAACTGTTTTAAGAATAACTAGCTGCTTGTTTATACATAGTTGATTTTGTAAATTTAGATTTTTTGTGCGTAGTTAAGTGTTCATTTCACACAATGTAGAAATAGGCACCATAGATACATCTGCACATTCATTTTACAACATGTTTTAATTTCAAAACTCATCGGCATTAGAATAGGTTTATTTGAAAATAAACAGTTAAAATGTACCACTGTGGGAATTTCCATTTTTTTTTGCATGTTAAGCCCGCTTATATTATGGGACAGTTTACTACACAGTTTTCTGTGCAGTCTGAAAACGGTCCCGTATAAAGCTAAAACTGCATGAAAAACTGTGTGCTAGTGTCAGATTTAAGCTGACATGACAGTCAATGTTTTTTATGTAAACGTTTAAGTAGACATTGGTTTATTGTATGCTTTTAAATACGTAAAAAACCAATAACATATTTACATTATTAGCTAAATATACAATTTCCTGAGAGCAAACATACGATATATAACTTACAATCGCGTTTCAAAAATACACATATTTAGCGTGTCTTTTGACAGAAGTTTGACAGACTGCACAGTTTTCTGAACAAGAAACTGTGTAGTTTTCTGAACAAGAAACTGTCCCATATAAAGCGGGCATTAGACTGATCATGTTGCCTTCATGTAACAAATTATCAAGATTCACTGTACTGGTGTACCAATGCAGTGCCCTATGCACCATTGAGTGCGGATAAGGGAGAGCAGTAGTATTAGTGCCATGCATGGACTGCTATAAGAAACTGCATGGCGAATAGCATTAAATTCTTATTTAATAAATTTATTTGAAAAAGTTAATATAGCAGGAAATTGCTAATAATGTAAATATGTTATTTGTTTTTTTACGTTTACATAAAAACAACATTGACTGTCGGGTCAGCCAAACGTCGCGCCGACCATTCAAAATTCCATATAGTTTTCGCTTTATACGAGACAGTTTGCAAACTGCACAAGAAGTACAGTTTTCTGTCCTGTATCAAGTGCGCATTACTTATATTTTCACTGGAGGCAGAATTTATTCAATACATAATAAGTATTCAGTAAATAGGTCATCACAAAAATGGCTCTTAATAAATTATAAGTTGACTATTTCAATGCTATTTTCAAAATAACAACACAATAACAAACAGCTTTTTTTATTTAAGTTTCAATACTCGCTTGTAATAATATTATATAAGTAAGTGTATTAAAGTATTTGTAATAATTAATACGCGTTGAGTACAATTTATCATCAGCTTGCTTTATGTTCTTATGTTTTGCAGTTTGGGTTTGCACAAGATCATTACGACACACAAATTGATAAGGTATGGAAAACTGCATAACGTGACGTGTATGGGGGGCGACTACAAAGCTTATAGCCTAACATTGAACTTAATAATGCACTTAACAATACTAACAAATGTCTCGCATTACTTTTCTATAATAGTTTCGCCTCTTCTGTGTATAATTTATTTCTAATATTAATGTTATCCTGTAATGAGCGGGTGCATGGTAGTATTTAGTATGATTTACTAAATGTGTATTTATTTTTCTTTTTGTGTAGATTTTTTCAGCTATGATTAACTGCTTTTATCTCTCTGCCATTCGGAACATTCTTCTGGTGTTATTTTTAAGAGCTGTTTACATTATACTTTATTCTTAAACAACGTTGAAGTTGTCTTCTCTGTGTAATACTTATAAACTTTCTATTTATCTATCTGTGATTTTTTCGTATATCCCTTTAACTTTATTACATATTATTATTTATAAAGTTTTCTTCGTATGTTTTTTGTATAAATTTAAAGTTCTAAAATAATGTAAACATCCACTGATCTGGCCTTTTTTTTTTTTGATCACCATTTCAACTGGCCAGGAGGCCCAATTACAGAGAAAAAGGCTCGGCCTTCTCGTTTATGGGCACATAGTGTGTGTAATTCTTGTTTTGAACTCTAATTTTTTGAAGATTCCATTTTATTTATAAAAATTAAAACTCTTCAATAAATACCTAATCAATTTTGGTTAAAAATGATTGATCTAATAGATTTTTTCAGTAACCTTTGCGTGACTAACACCTTTTAAGTATATTCTGATATGAAACTAATGGGAAAAAACCTTTTTATCAACTTTTAAAAAGTTGAAGATTTCCTCTCGTGTAATGCCCTGTTACAGCACCATTATTAATAAAATGATTTCTTGTTAAATTTACAGATGCAAAAAGCTCTAAAGGAGCAACAGGATGTTAACGGACAGCTGCGATGCTACATCGACGGAATACTCCTGCAAATAGTGGAGAACTATCCACAACTTTTAGAAGTCAAACACAACAAATCATAACAAAACAGCAACCAATTTATTCCACCCTGTCAACACTTTGTTCTCAGAAAAAATCTAACGCAAGATTTTATAGGTTTTTTCAATTTTATTAAGTGTTTCTTAACACTACTGTAAAATAATATATTATTCAAATAGGTAGTTTAGTATTTTAACAAATTGTTTAGAGAAGAGTGATTCAGCGTAGGTTTTAGTGGTCCATCAGTTTCATCAATTTTATCTAATTGATTTTATCTTGTAATATTAATTGATTGGCCATCTTATATTATGGCCATATTCTTAGCAGAACTATTTCTGCAAAACCATATTGACTTTTTTGAATGAAAAATAATGCTTTTGGAAACCAAAATAACAACAGTGGAATGACAAAAAAAAATTATAAAAGGCAATAAAAAAATTGTCAAATTGTTTCCTGTTTCTCAATGTTTTTCTTCAGGCATATTGATTCTTTTATTTCAATAATTTTCAAACCATTTGTTATTTATTGTGCACCGTTATTTAATTACTTTAAATTTTAAAAACATATTGTAAATAAACTTAATAAATTACTGAAAAATCTAATTTTATTACATTCTCAGATATGTTTTTTTTTTTACATTTCAAAAGTTCCTGTTTTATGTATAAAAAACATATGATATATTTTATTCTATACTTCTGGAAAATTTTCTACATGGCACTGAACAATCATATGATTTTTCACATGTTAATATTAGCGAGCGGTAATTATATCTGAAGGAATCTCATTTTTGAGATAAGTATTTATAAAACAAATAAACGCAATGAATTTATTGTTAATACCGTCCATGTAATTATTGAATATAAACTTGTAATATATTACTTGTATAATTATATCATTTTAAATTTTAACCTAAGTCTAATTTTAATATTGTGTTTCTACGATTACCTATTTATTATTTATCGCAACCATAAGTTTTTTTAATTTAAATATTATTCCAAATTAGCTATTCTTCTTATTTTTGTTGCTTTTAACGATTTTAATGAACAATACTTGATTTTATTTTACCACAGTTTAAATATTTAACCAACATTAAAAGTGTCTTAATGGATTGAAGTATAAATTTATTGTTAAAATAATATTTTAATATCTACTTCTGTATATTTATTTTTTGTTTAGTAATGAATTGTAAGACTGCTGTTTGAAAGTGTATGGAAATTTTAAAATGTTATAAAATACATACTATATTGAATAATATTCCACTGTTGAAGCAGTGTATGTGATGACTTAAAATAAGAATAAAATAGAATTTATGTAAAAATATTTATTTGTGTAAAAATATGATATTATAATTCAAACATACGTTATTATTATCAAAATACTTTAAACTAATTGATTTTATCATAATAATAGTGATTATGATGAACACATTTATTGGCTGTGTTTAAAACTTGATTGCCCAATAACATCAAAAAGTTAAAACAATTCTAGTGAAATACGATTTTGGTAAAAATAAATTCCAGCCAATGATCTTTTGTTTCATTTAAACTACTTAACATTCTAAATAATTCTTGGAATGTTTCCCGTAATTGGAAAGTACACAATATTAATAGGTGATCACTAGTAAAAATAAACACATAGCCCATCCTACCAGTTGAATGTTATTTTGTCTGTAAAATGTAGTATTTTCCCTTTTTATAACACCCAATATGATTCTATATCCATAATGAAATGTCTAACAATAAAATTTATATTTTGTATGAGTTGTTTAAAAAATATCCCCTCGTAACACAATTTTAATGTTCAAAAAAACCAAAAA
>JAGVSP010000352.1:0-163457 GCA_022494985.1 Micrasema minimum
AAAACATTTTTTAATGAACTCAGTAAGCCTCTTCAAATTCGTGGTACTTATATTTTTTACGGATTCTATTCAGGCCAAGACGATTTTTTTTTGCTGTAGTTGCTATTCACTAGGACTGGCACTAAACCGTAAAACTGAACATCTCCCTTAGTATACCAGTGCAATGTAGTTAACTATGCACCATTGGTACGGAAAAGGAGAGGACAATAAGAAACTTTTTTATTTATTTTTCATTTTACTCAATATCGTTTCATTTTTCAGTTTCATTTTTTTATACACTTAAAAATTACGCAAAAACTGCCAAACAAAAATAAATCTCACAAATTTCAATGATAAAAATCTTAAAATACAATAGAATTTAGTATAATTGGTTTCCTGAATTCAATAGGAACGTAGCTAGTAGGAATCGATTTTTTTTAAACGTAAGTGTTTCTAATAATTATTAGGTGCATAATGTAACTATTTATTTGCTGTCCAACAACAAACTAGAAATATTTTTATATCTAATTAGAATAATTCAGTAGAAATAGTCCCTACTTAGTGTTCATTATAAACGTAATATTGTACTGTATTCCAGCTAATGAGCGTGGAATTCATAAGCTGCTCTTGGTCACGTGGCTTGTTCCTAATGTAAAGCCTCTTTTAAATTCATTTATGACTTGTGTTCTGACTGATAGACTGTAATCTTTAATATCCCTTTGAAATGCCACCCTATATTAGCAGAAGTACCTACCTACTACCGTAATTCTAAACAGTTTTGTGACTGTAAATTATATTATAATGAAAAGAGAATAAAAGCATAAAGTCTTAAGAACCTTTTTTTTCCGTGATAATCAACTAACTAACCAACACGCCATTTCACGAAGAGATAGGCAGAGAGGATAGAATGCCACACCACTCTGTCCTGGCACATGTCCTCCACATTCTCATGCACGTTCTCATGCACGCATGCCCAAAGTAAATAAAATAGTAAAGCATATTTAACAAAAGTAAATAATAATTATTGATGAAATTATTTATAGAATCCAGAAATCAGAATTAATATGTATACCTTTGTTTACTGATAAATTAATTTGAACGAGAACAATTAAAAATAGCTGCTCCAAAATAAAAACTTTTCTTCCAATATCCAAGGGGTGTGTACTTTTTTAACTAAATTTATTTATTAAAAAGGGACTTCATTGTTTAGTATTTAGTAAGAGAAGTTGCTGGTATGGAAAGTTTTATTTAAAAATACGCAAGAATAAAATTAATTGTAATCATGAATACTTTTTATTTACAACATTTTGAATATGCCTAAATACTTGCACAAAAATCTGGATTTTTGCCATTACGGGAGTACGGATATGAATTTTTTATTTACAAATTTATTAGACTTAAGGAGCAAAATAAATAATATATTATTATGTAAATGGAGAACTAGTGATAATTATCTTCTCAAACTTTACACCTTTTCACTTATTCATGGGTATCTTAATTAATCATTTTTTCAGCACAATAACGAACCCTAAAGCTAGCGTTGGATAAGGTCAATTAAAAAACATATTTCGGTTTTATTACAAGCATTAAGCTTAACAAAATTCACGTTTATATTTCAAACTATATCTAATAGGAATATCTGTGACCGATTTTGGAAAATAGTGAATTTTTGAAAAAAAAAAAGCCCTTTTAAATAGCGGCAGTTAACTTAGGCGATTAGTTATTTAAGAGAACATCAAATTCTAGGTAATTAGGAGGCAGTTTTTTAATTTAAAAAACCCTTATCGCGCCCTCATTATGTGTGCGCCGCTGACTTGCCCCTAACCATATTTTCTAGACTCGGTATGCCTCGTATTTTTTCAGTTGTTAATTTAAAAAAAACATTTAATGTGCATCTTATTTTGGATTGCACTGTAGTTATACTCCATACAAACAGCCGCAGGTATCGGCCGCTTCTCGTATACAAGTTATTAGCTCTTCAAAGTCCTGTAGCCAAGCAACAGCACCCCCATTCCCCCACCTCTTCAGCCCCCTCACCCCCCCCGAGCTCCATTGGAAATTAATTCCCAGAATGTGAAGTCAATTGAAACTAATGTAGTGAAGCGTTGGAGGATATATATTGCGACAGGTAGATTTTACACTTGTATTTATAGAATGGTATGAGTAATGCATAAAGTGTAAATTAAACGCAATAAATAAGTATGAAGATTTAGAAAAAAAATGTATTATACTAGTTTTATGAATTTTTTATGGCTATATAAAAATGTACATACAAACAAACAATGCATGCGTTTATTGCGTCTGTCGTTAGAAAAAAATTAACGTCGGTGAACATTAAGGATATTGTGGACCATTTAAAATAGTGTAATTTTTTTACAATACCTACATCTTCATAATATGTTTATTTAGAATAACGTCATTTTATTAAAGTAGTCATTCTTCTTCATCTTGCACCACGTTCACTCCTATGTAGAGCATGTAGACATCACTAGATCCCTCCTGGACACCCTGTCGCCAGCCAGCTCTTTCGCCTCCTCGCACGTTAGGCCCGCATCCATCAGCTCCGCCAAGTAGATCCGTAAGATGGTCATCGACGGCCACGATGGCGGCGGCGTGGTGGCGGGATCCTGCAGGCGGAAAGAAGGGGCAGCTTGAGCCCGAGGCATCCGGAGTACATGCCTAAGCCAGTTCCACCGCCGCATCTTCACGACACGAGTCAAAGAGTCGGAATTTTGTTTTGACCGAGTATAAACTGGAAGTCCAGACAGCACGCATCGTGTTAAAGATTGCTAAGCAATTCCTGGACGGATTGCGAGTTTTTTTGTGCGTGCTGCCATCTTCAGTTATATGAACACTTAAGTATCTGAAGCTGTCAACTCTTTCGATCTTCTGCCCATTGTTGTAAAGGGGATAGTCGGGGTCGGGACAAGACTAACTAATTGCACACGAACTGGGTCTTTTTGGTTTTTACGTGCGCGGAGTACTCTTATAGCCTTTCGACAATCCCCTGAATATCGCTGACTGTTTTCTCCAGAAGGACCGCATTTTCAGCATATTCTAGGTCACACAGCTTCAGATGAGGCTTCATTGTTATACATCGGTCAGGTGGTATTGATTTGCATAAAATGAAGTCCATTAAGATAATAAAGAGGAACGGTACAAAGACGCAGCCTTGCTTCACTCCAGTGGAGACCCAAACCAATCTGTCAGCGAACTGCCAATTCATACACGACAATTGCTGTCAACATGGAGCGCTTTTACGACAGCAAATCCACAAAAAGTGACGTCAAATCGGGCGATCTTGGCGGCCATTACGAATTGTTAAAACGAAATATTAGACGACCCGGAAATGCAGTCATCGGAATTTCGGATGTGGCTCGCGCAGTATACGCCGTTGCTCCGTCTTCTTGGAACCACATGTTTCCCAGTCCCAATTGATCTAATTGAGGAAAAAGAAAGTCGTTGATCATTGCTCTGTACCACTCGCCATCGTCTGATCTATATTCCGGGGTCCTCTTCGACATCTTCGGCCGCGGCGGCGGCGGCGATATTCTCAGCAGAACGACTGCTCCCGGGCCGGTCGCGCTTAGCAGCATCTCGTGTTGTTTCAGTCTCTTCGAGGCAAGCGGCTGAACGCCTTAGTGTTTGCCCAGTTGAGTTGTGGCCGACGGCCGGAAGATTTGTGCTGAAATTCACTAACGAATTATTCCGATAATTGGATTAAATAAGTATTTAAATATAAGTAGGTGTAGATTTGGTAGGAAGTATTTAGGTACATATTATGTTACTTTGGCTTAGTGGCGTGAAGGAATATACAAAATAAAGGTATCTAAGTAGCATTCAGTTAAATTATTTGTTGATATTACAGTAGCCGCAGCCGAAATGAAAGGGATAGATGATTTATTGTAATCAAGTACTAAACGAGAGCTTAAACGCTAGATTAAAGTACTTACATACTCTCTTAAATCAAGATAAATTGTAGATAAATTCCTTCGGTTTCCTTTTATGCTTTAAAGGAAGATTACATTTCCACTTGACCGGATCCTCTTTAAGAAGATGTTTGTCCTTAAATCTCTCCCAAGGGATGACTGTGGTTTACAAAGAGGATAAGGTAAATACTGAAAATGTTAGAACATGCTAGCGATCTAAAGACAAACATATTAAACTTCACATTTCAATAAATTATTTTTTTTCCAACCCCATTAAAAAAAGTTTAAGGAAAAAAAATATTATTGGAAAAAACAGTATAATATTACAAATATTTTGGGCGTTATATATAGTGTTTTTGTGTTTTACTAAGTAAGATAGGTATTCTTAAGCTAAATTTCAAAAGTAAAACTAATAATAACTTTTATACATTATTTATGCGCCATAGAATACTTAACTAAATTAACATTTTGTGGTTAAAATCTCTATTTTAAATTGGGCTCAATCTCGTTTTAAGATTACAATATTAAATAATTGATATCTAAATAATACACTTTTTTTCATTAATTTGAATAACGTAAAATATCAATCAAAAACAGTTCAATAAAAATTACAGGATTGTTTCTATCACAAGTGATAGTAAGAATAAATATTTGAATATAAAATACATAAAGTACATAAAGTACATCATATATTTATACTCGTATAATTATGATGTTTGTGTGTGAAAGCACTAAAATTAATATAAATGGATGCAATAAAATTAATATAAATGGATGTCTTTAGATTCATTTAAGTGGTATAATTAACATCACAATAAATGAATGTATCTTTATATGAAATACCTAATATCTACTAAATAATAAAAAAATTGTTTGTATTTGTGAGGCGCCACGCCCGAGTGCATACTTTAACCCTTAAAGTACTGTGTTTGAAATGATCTACGGCATCCAGTGATGTACCCTCGGGTTACCCTTACAAAATATTGATTCACAACTTTTACGATTGTATTTTGAATAAAAATATTTTTTCCATCTGTGTGTATCGTCTGTCATGATAACTCATTTTCATTTTTTTTAAGCTTAAAAACGCATAAAAAAATCATAAAGTCCCCTGATGTTCGTTTTAAATTTCTGAAATATGTAGGTAAAAAATACCTTAAAGTAATTACCTAGAATTCTTATTTGCATTAAATATTTTTTATTCGGTGTAAAAAGGTTTGATTGAAGATTAGCTAAAATGCCAGTGTTATATTTTGATCATTTTCGGAGATATTAATTATTTAGTGAGATTTTGCTACGCGGGTTACAACCGCTAGGCGAGGGTTAGAAAAACATTAATTTAAACTTTCAAAATCATCAATACATTTTTAATATCGTGTAATTCACAAACTTTTACGTTCAAGTCTGCTTATATTGTTGATAGGGAGCTAGAAATCCAATCGTTAATTCGCTTGGTAGCTGCAAGACGATTTGTGATCCGGCCTTTTTTAGCACAGCGCTATTGAGGCAATTATTCGCAAAAACAGCGCATAAATAAAGTTTATCACATACACTATTACCTATTCCTGTGTAGAAGCGATATGAAGTAAGGCTAAATTTATTGCTCCATGAAAATTTAATTTCACGGACCTGAATTCTTGAAACGAAGGCTTTATGGTTGACTTCACCCAAATGAATTCCTGGGTGAATCACGTTGGAAAGTAAATTTACCATTGGTTATCAGATGAAGGGATAAAACGTAATTTGATATATTTTTTTTTGTTTAAAAAAGAGACCCCTAGAAACAATTTATTTTTTTTGTTTTTTTTTCATCTTTGAAAATATGCAGTTCATGAGATATTGTCGTGAGTTACAACATCTCTCATATTTTTGAAAATTTTGCATTAATATTTTAAAATCAGATGATTGATAATTTGTAAGTTATAAAAAAAATGGTTTGTTACTTGAAAATACGTTTAAATGGAAGATTTTTTTTAAAAATTAAATAGTTTACTATTTGAATTCACTTTAAATAAAGTTTTCTGTCAAATGGCATATTTTTTTTAAATAAAAGGCAAATGTGTAATTTGCAAAACTAGCCAACATAATGTTTAAATTTTTGGAAATATTTCTATTTTGTGAAAATTGGAAATAAATAAGGTTATTTTTAATATCTGTATAATTTAATCAATTAATATTTGTAAGTATTTTTAATTAAAAAAAATATTTGTTTTTCAATGCGAAAAAATATATGAGAATACAGAATAAATTAAATTGTAAAAAAGTAATGGTCGTGTAAAAGCTGAGATTCTATGTAAATTTTCAGCGCCATTTTCTTTTGAACAGTTGAGACATGAATCTCGGCTACGCTAAGTATTCAGATCACATAGAGCATAAAGCCTGGGCACACATTCAAATGATTTTCAGTGATTTCAGAGGCTCTGAAACAGTTGAAACATAAGCCCCACCCATCCGGGCTGCGATTGGTCGATAAAACTGGAGCAGTACTATTTTCAGTAACGTCATCTACGTGTTTCAGCCAATGGCGGGGCGGCGCAGAAGTGCGGAGTCGGCGTAGAGCCTTCCAGCGGGGGAGGGAGGGAGCGGGGCTAGGACAGAAAGGCTCCACGGCAGACGGGCGAGCTGCCACGACCAGCACCCTGCAACGTTACAGTAAGTAGCTTTTTACATTTTAAACCCTAAACCACATTAAATATTCAAGCAAAATTATATTTTTTTCGAACCAACCCTTATCCCTTAACACTGTGTAATATTTTCTAGAGAAAAAGTGATTGATTTTCCACTAAAAAGCTTAATTTCTTGTTCATGTACTAGGTACTTATCAGACATAGGTACCAAATTCTCTACTTCTATATACAAGTAGTTTAGTATATATAATACTGTGTTACGTAAGTACTTACATTTTGGATGTGTTTGTGGCGATGTATTGATTTTCTAATGAAAATAATTTTACGGTTATCAGTGCCCCCGTTAAATGATTTGTTTTTAATTTTAGGAAGCTGAATATCCAAATTTGTAAGCAAATAAAAATAAATTATATTAAATTCTAAAACTTGTTAGTTTTTATAGAAAATCTTATCAAAGTTTTTTTAAGATAATAAATTGTTCATATATTCATTCTGAAGTAAAATGCCTCAAGTTTTTGAATGAACGTTGCGTTTTAAAAACTACGTGACAAGATTTTAAATTTTGTGTAACCTTGTGCTATTAAACTTAAAAAGGGCAGAAAGTGTGAACTTGGAATTATCCTCAAGGTTTTCTTAGAATATGAATCAAAAGAAATAAAAAAATGTTTTCATGTAAAAAAAATCAGGCATGCAGCAGTAAAAAACGGACTGTTATTTGAAAGTTTTTTTATTTCAATTCAATAAAATACAGAGGAAAAACATTAATAAAAACGGTTAGCTTGAAAAAAAAAAAAATTGTAATAAATATTAAGAAATTTGCTTTGTATTATTCTTTATTTTCTATTTATCACATATTTTATATTCCATTCAATGTAATATTTTTTGTCATTAAACGGATTTTTATAACAATAATAATCATAAGTGTAAAATAAGAAGGAAATATAAAAACATATAATTTACTACCCACATAAATTTTTATAAACATGGCTTAACTTAATAAATACTAGCGTTTATAGGATCAAATTTATTTTATATAATATTCGCGAATACGGTTAATGAAATTTTTTGATTATGCAGGATATTTCCAGCCAGTGACGGTCAGAAAAAACCACACAATTTGTGAGAAGAACTGCAAATAATGATTAAATATGCAAATATGTAAATTCTTCTTGTTATTCTTCTTTTAAAGGTATACCTATATACCTAAACGTCTGTATTAGTTTTATTCGACCCCCAGCGCCGCCTCTTGGGATGCCAACTCTCAGCTGCCCCTCCATCTTTTAGCAGATCATCCTGGAAGTCGGCGGCCAGTTGGGCAGCGATGCATCACGGAGTTGACTATTCTATTATTGTCCATTCTCTCAACATGAGCATGCCCGTTTCTTCTTCTTTCTCTTCCTGACCTTACAACATCCTGGACTTGCTAGACGCATGGTGCTCGAATTTCGGAGTTTCTAATTCTGTCCCTCAGTAATATTGAATTATTACAATTAATATTCATTATGGACATCTTTAAAACTATTTTGATTTGGGCTCCCAAAAATTTTTCTTAGGGTACCCAATGTGTATTAATGTTTTTTTTTATACAGGAGTCCATTTTGTTTTCAGATGGAGGTAGTAGTGCGATGAACTGAAGAAGGAATAGTGCCTGAAGGATGCCGGGGCTGGGCGCTCTCGGTGCCTTTAAGGACAAGGCCACCGGCGTTTTCCGACGGTAAGTGCCTTTTTTATATGCTGTGACAACATGTTCTATGATTATTATTATTAGAAAATAGAATTTAAAGAACTACTTAACACAATCGATCAAACGATGTACTTTTCTTGATTCGGAAGGAAATATTTTACATTATTTTGTATCAAATTCGTAAATTTGCTTGTACATACATGATTAAATACTATAAATATTAGCATTGGGGGAGTTAACAGAGTTATCTTCCAATTATACCAGTTTTTTGGAGAAACTAAAAACGAATAGGTAGGAATCAGCATTTAAAAAAACTCCCAAAAATAATGGAAATCGAATTATTACAAAAACGCTCCTTATTTCAGTTTAAAAAAACAAAGCTTATATTTTCGACAAGGTTACTAAAGATGTTCTGTTGTTATTATTCATGATTTACACAGTTAAATGTAAATTGAACTGGGTTGTAGTCTAGTGGTATTCGAGATTAGAATCTCTAGGTTCGAATTCTCTCCAGCACAACTTGTTTCCTGCATTCTGGCACAGTTAATTCCGAATATTTGAAATCCCCAAAATTGAAATAATTGAGTAGGTATATCATAATAATTCAAATGTTTCTTTTTTAAAATTTAAAAAAAACTGTTTAGATGGTTACTTAATTGTCTATTAAAAACGTTTAATTTGTTCAGTAATTTTTTGTAAGATTAATGAAAAAAGCACAAACAATATTATAATGGAGTAACGCATAGAAGCCCTTTTAATAATGTAAGAAAATAATTTTCCAGCCAAACGACTTTAAACCTTTATTTTTTTTATAATTTAATCTATGGTTGTAACTAACGTCTAGTAAAATAATTGAAAAATTAATTTTTAGTTGCATTTTTAATTTAAAAAGTAGATACTTGCGTGATGTACAAATGTCGAAATTAGAGCAGAGTGCAAGGCTGAGATAAGCATTATCGACTAAATCAAGAAAGGGCTTTTACGATGGTTTTGTTCATGTGGAGCGAATGAGTGATGAAAGAACGGCTAAAAGAAGTTCAAATGCAAGTGTGCCTGGATGTAGAAGCCGCGGAAGGCCGAGAAAGACATGGCATACCAAATACGTCAAGTATGAGCATGAGAAGATGTATGAATGTAGAGGAAGCAAAGGAAGTCTGTCAGGTCAGAGCGGTATGGCGTTCTATCCTCTCTGTCTACCCCTACGAGGAAACTGCGTGACGGTTAGTTAGTGAGTTAGTTAGTTACTTGCGTGATAAAAATATTTTTGGTATTCTGGATGGCTGATATTATTTATTTAAAACTACAAGGGCGGCACTTTGTATATAAATTAAACACTCTGGCTCTACTCTCATTTTGTAAATTGAATCATAAGTGCTTACGTCATGGAAATAATATTCAGTATAGTACAGGCTCATGTATCATTTAGCAAATCCTCAGTTCCCCCCTCTACTCGGCATTCCGCTAACAACCGTTGAGAATTGATCCCTCTTTACTGTTGACTGCGCAGCGCTGATAACAAACAGACATTATCCCGGATTTATGTCATCATTTCTTCTGGACTCTTCTCTCCCTCTCTTCCTAGTTCCCTCACCCACCTCACCATCTCCTGTTTCAATACTTTTTTTGTAGTAGTCGTTACGGGTTTTTGATTATTCTGTGATTCGTTAAAATAGTGAAATGATGATTAGAAGGCGCAAAAAATCATGTTTGCCCTATGCTTATAACATGGCCGCCTCGTAGCACTGAGGTAGCGCATTTGTCGACCGTAAATGAGGGCGCGGGTTCGATTCCCGTACCCCTACGTGCAATATTTATTTACATGTGATTTACCTATTAATATTTCATGTTTGATACCTTGGACTGGTACAGAAGCGCATGACTGATCATCCTACCTTTATATAGTAAAAGGATCAAGGTACCACTTGGTGTACCAATGCTATGGGGCCAAGTTAGCAGCGCTCATTAAATGTGACCGCAAAAAGGGGTTAAATGTTTGTTTACGGAAATATTAAAAAAGTACCAAGAAGATTTCCCGTACCAAAAAGAAAAATCATTTCTTCAAAAATCAATATTTCAAGAACGATTTGAAGTAGGAATAAATGCGTTAATTATTTCGAAGCTTTCAATTAATCCGGAATATCCACTGACCTCAGATGGAGACTTAAACAGACTTTGAAACCAGTTTTAAGTGGTTTCAAATATTTTTTGAAAACTTTTGGATATGGTTAGCACTTGACATGTACACGAAACTATAAAAATATCGGTTTTTTCATATTATTTATGTTTAGCCAATATTCACACTGAAAGTAGAGTTTTATTTAAGATACACTCCCGTCCTGTCGTTCTGCTCTAATGCACCTTGAATACTGCACTAAAAAAGTATTTTTTTAAGAAATTGAAAAAAACAAATTTTGAAATAAGAACGCTTTCATAAAAACTGGATGTTTTTAAACTTGATATTTCGGCACAGGGAAGATATTATGGAAATTCGCTTCTAGGATAAAAAATTTGGCTGTAGATATGAGCTTCATATAACGTGATATTCTGAATTTATTGTTGACAATTTTGTATTTACCGCAGTACTTACAATAATATTAATGGTGTGTCTCGTAAATTGCACAGTTTTAATTCTCAATTAAGTAAAAAGGAGAAAGAATCCCAAGTGCGCACAAGTTTTAATGGTAGGCGCATTCATTATTTTAATTATTTTTACTTTTGGGCAGTGCTATAATCAGTTCATAATACTTTTTCAATATTATAAAGTAGCATGTGTGTGCAAATAATACAAAATTTAAATATATAGCTTTTTTGTAATAATTGTATTTGCTCGATTTATTTTTTATGTATGTGTCTCAATTTCACCGCATTCATACTTATTAATTTCTGTATAATATCTTGCTTGCTTTATTCATATGTATACTTCTCTTTCAAAACATAAAGTGCTATAAGTGCATGGCAGGAAGATTTTTACAAAACGCAATTTCATATTTTTCAGTTCTGAAAACATTTTTGACTAATGCTGGCTTTAAGCTCCGGTATAATAGGAGGGCGGTCACTCTGCTGAAACAAAATCATATTGGGGATGTGCACTTTGCGTGAAATTGAGTTACCTCCCCAAAAGCCTCCGACCGCACTCGATCCATGAAAATAGCGATAGGAGAAAGCGTAATAGACTTTGATATAGATTTGTACGTCATCGATTTATAAAATCCATGATGCAGTGTTATGAAAAATATTGCATAAGGGGGGTTGCCAAATTTTTAAAAATTTTCGCTACATAATCCTAAATTGATTAATATTATTACTACCTTATGAGAATAGCGCACGCCTTGGAACTCCAGAAAAAAATTAACTAATTTAAGTACCTACTTAATCCTAATTCTAAGACCAGCCTTGGCAGGTTGCACAGGAACTGATGACCGATCGCTTTGCTTGGAGGCAGTTTATGAAATCCAAAATATTATGGTCTACAAAGGGAGTGGATATGAAATGATGATGGTGGTGATGATGATGAATTCATGGATTGAATTTATAATACTGCATGATTGATATATTTTTGGGTATTGGTTGAGATGCCATTTACTTTATAAACCTTACAATCACACTAACACACACACTTACACACACCCTCACACATACACCCTCACTACACGTCCTCTTCTTTTTACAAGCATTAACCATATTTTGTAATTTTTATTAGACTTTAGATTATAGTATGTTACTTTTACATTTTTTCCCACATATTTTGTTGGAATTCTGTCATTGGCCTTTGATATGATTATTTGACCTTGTATCCTGTAAATGTATCGCTGTTGAGTTCCCTAATAAATAAATAAATAAAAAATTGATGATATATAACTACTACTACTTTCCCTTTTCCGCACCCGGTGGTGCATAGGGTACTATGTATCTTGATCACTTAATTACATGAAGGTAGGATGATCAGTCTTACGGGTCAATCGTATGTCGTACTAGTCTAAGGTATATATACTGATACTGTATACCGAATACTGAAAAAAGAAAATAAATATGTGGTTATATTTCGTTACTCTTTTATCGCCGTTTCGGGGCTAAGAATTCCTTGCAGAATCTCAAAAAATTATATATAGATATATACATAATAATGGGTGATTATTTAATAGCTATCGGAAAAGTTTTTAAAAAAAACATTAAATTCAGAAAAATGCATGAAATCTTTATTTGAATCGGTAGTACGGTCCATATAACTTAATGTTTGAAGATTATTTCATTCGTTTAAATGTTGACCGCGGCTGCGCCTCAAATGGTCCATCCGCTTAGTCCAATTTTGGCATTCACTTTCCAACATTTCGGCCGGTATCTCACAAATAAATGCTTCAATGTTGCGTCAATCGAAGCGGGCTTGTTAGTATAGACATGGGCCTTAACATAGCCCCACAAAAAATAATCTAAAAGCGTTAAATCGCACGATCAAGGTGGCCAATTGACCGGTCCCAAACATGAAATAAACTGGTCACCGAACGAAGAAGCCAGGCTCTTGATAACCAAAAACCTAGTTAGATTTCTAACAATACCTATGTATTTTTGGAAGAATACATATTCAGATATAAATTAAAATAACCACAAGATGATAAATATTTTTAATGAAAAGTACCTACACATTAAGTTAAATACTTTATTGCGTATACATAGGTTTAAAATGTATTTTTCAAGGAGTTAACAGCTCTCTAAATCTCATTTTGTAAGTATCAATCTTTCAATCCCTTAATCAAGCCATTAGCACTTTCCTCCCCCGGCCTAAGCTTTAGACTCCCGTTTTGCCTTCCCGAATTTACGACAAGCGCCTTCTCTGCTGCTTAGTACCTGTCTGGAGTAATTATTGTTTGTGCAACTACTGTGTCATCATTCTTCATCAAGCAAATCAAACGTAATGGGCTGTTGTCTCAAACTTATCGGAGATATTTTGCAATCAACTAATGGGACAGCGTCATTTTCAGCTCATCGGAGTCATTAAAACTTTTGTTTTGATTGAGGAAAGTCCCTTATTATTTTTACAAAGTTTTTTCAATCACAATCTAGAAAAAGAATGCTTTTTTAAAGTGATTTTCATATTATATATTCATTATTTGACAGGATCTGGACTTTTTCAGTGTAAGTCTATTAAGATTTAAACATTCACTGAATTGTCTTGAGATTGTCCATAGTTTTGTCCTAGTTTTGTATATTTTAAGATTGCTTTACTTTAAGATTCCCGCTACTGTTTTTTATTGTACAAAATATGTCATAGTGTTTAAATGGACTTCACGTCCGAAAATAAATAAACGAATAATTATTTCCACGTTTTTTCACGCATTTATGTCAATTTTCTGATATAAAGCATAGAAAAATATACATGCATTGAATGTATAAATACTTGTATAAAAGCGTTAAACGTTTACAATTTAATGAAGAACCAAGAAAAATAAACGTTTGCATAATCTCTGTTCAAAATATATATATCAGGAATACCTTAATGGATATAGTAAGTATTGTGCCAGTGTACCAATGCAGTGCCCTATGCACCATTGGGTGCGGATAAGGGAAAGTAATAGTAGTAGTCAGTATTGTGAGTACCTACCTATCTATCAACCTTAATAATTATACCCCGCCTTAGGAGATAATTTGCAACCCCTTGATTATACATCCCCATTATGAAGTCCGTTTAAGTAACTAATCCCTATAATAGATTTAAGCTCTCCTTTGTAGCTCATATCATTATCACAAAGCGGCTTATCGAACTTGCACTGCGTTTGGAAATGTTACCTAGATATGATATTCAAATATTCCGTATTATTTTTGTAACGAACAAGGCTTCATAAAAAAATGTAGGTATCTAACTAATAAATTTGAGAATACGCATGTATTGATTTAATATGTTTTGCAAAGTAACAAAGAGCCCGTTTTTGCAATAATTCTTCATACCTACACACTTTATATAACATACATACCTAAATACTTTATATTTAAAATGAATGCCGACATGTCGGCACTAAAAAGAAACAGAAATAAGAATTCGTTTCCATTTTTTTATTCCATATTTTAAAAATGGTTTGTAGAGATGTAGAACTTGACTATATCAGAAAAAATGGCGTCTGTTTACAATAGATTTCAGCGTCATCATTTCATATCTACTTTCCACGATGAATTTTAGAGGGTGCAGAATCAAATTTGAAAAAAAATAGCCCCCATTCTTTTCCATCGTTTTACATGGGGCCGAAAATATTATATTTTCTATGGATTTTGAGAATGGAGGAGAAGGCCTTGAGATTTCCCCTTTTATACCCTTTTATGCTCAACACGTAGACGAAAATAATTTAATTCGAAATAAAATTAATAAAACACATTGCGAAAAATGTGTATTAACTTTAAAATATTAAAAGTACCTACCAAAGTTACAGGTTCCAAGTGAAAAAAACACTTTTTCAACAGATGCATTAAAAATTGGTATATAAATTATTTTTACTTTTACTTTTTTAAACCTTCATGTGTGAAACCTTGGACTGGTACAGAAAAGTTTTTAAATCATTCCATTTTTTGGCAGTAGTTAAAAATGTAATTTAATTATATTTTAATCTTGGGAGTGTTATTTTACATGCTCACAAAAAACCATAATTTCTCATGATTAATCACTGGTCATTATAACTGAGGGTAGAGAGGGGGTGTGAATAAATCATTACCTTCTGTGGACCATTGTGCATTAATATTAACATGGAGAGAAAAGTTTTAAAAATGATATTAAGCAAATTATTTAGGTTTAAGGAATGAAGGTGGAAAATAAAACATATTAAAAGCCCTGAACGAGTAATAGGTTCGTAATAGGCAGACAATTGATTTAAATACTTTAGTTTAACATAAAGCGTATTTCTGTTATTTCATAATAATTATGTAAAACTACAAAACGAGTGCTGCAAACTGGGGCTACAAATATTTAATTTAAAAAATATTTTTATTTAACACACGGTTCTTAGGGCTATAGCAAGTGGAATAGCAATAAAAATTATTTTTTATTATCATTATATGTATAACACCATTATTAAACAAATATTTTGATTTTCCCCACCTCAAATATGTAAATTATTGCTTGCTCTAGGCGCGCATTAAAATCTTGTTTAATGAAACGCTCAGCACTCAGGCTAATTGTTCTGGCCATTTGAATACGTCATCCTAAGGGCTGTTAGGTGATTGGCCACCCATTGTCGCCACCACTCTACATTGAGGCAGAAGGGTTGTTTTGTTTTACTAATGTGCCCCATACTGAAGTGGGGTACAAATTGACGAAAGTGTTCGCCCATAAATTTGTAATGGCCTAATAGCCCCCGTGCAGCTCTTTTGGTCCATTCAATAGCCGTAAAAACGTAATGGAATCAATACGAACCTATAGTATTGGTGAAAAAAACTTTTAAATCATTTGATGACAGTGTTTTTCGCATAAAAATATTTCATATGTATTCATATAAAAAATGTGCTTTAATGTAACTGAAGATCAAGGTTCACTTCAATTTGTGTACCAATGTAGTGCTCTATGGGTAGGGGAAAGTAGTACAGTAGTAAAGATAGTGATTTTTTAAATTGAATTAAGAAAAATAATTTTTAACAAGCAGCTTAATTGGTAGTAAATAACTGGTACTCTGCCGGCTAAGATAAAAAGATATGGAAAAGCTTCTTTTAGAGATGTCTTTATCTCTTAACGGGTCGTAACCACAGCAGGAAGGTATCCGACGGAAACACATTTATCAATATTGCTTGTTCTTAACATTTTCAAAGTTTGTATATAATTATATATTTTTTAAATTTTCAGCCACGTTTTAATTCTTTACACACTTCGACGTGACACTCTAATATTTCAAATATGTAAACAAACATATCTACATTTCTTTTAGCTATCTTATATTGTATACTTTTAAAAAAAAATTGTTAGGCAAAGTTATTTCTTAATATGTCATGTTGAATTGCAATATTTTATTTTGTTACCATTATTTGGCTGAATATATCTGTTCCTAATCTTCATTGATCAGTCACTGAATGGGAATGCTGTTCTATGATAATGAATACGTAATACGATACGTTTTTGAAGAATTAATTAAAACATGAAAGCTTTGAGCAGCATACAAGATATTCAGGAGCCAGAAAAGAGCTTTTCGCGTCATTTATAAATATCACAGGGGAAATAGTCTGGTCAAAACCGCCATAATTAAAACCTTTATGAAATAGGACCCTTTTGAATCAAACTACGGGGAATGTTACAAAGACCTTGATTAAAAGTTCATAAAGAGGCCTAATTTTTTTTATTAAGTCAGAAACCAAACGACTGAAAAATACTTTTTTGAAAGTAATTATATTAAAAGTAACTTTGATGAATAAATTTACGTGAAAGTAGACATTATGATTACATTATAAAATACTTTTTTTACCCGGTTCGTCCTAAAAAAAGTATAATGGCCGTGTTTTTTCATTTTGCAAATTATTTACACACTGCTTTATAAATGTCTAATAATTTCATAGAAAAACCGTAAACGTTAAAGCTTTTCTATCATATTTACTCGTGAAACTGAGTATATGTACCGAAAATGAAAACGAAAAATATTTGTTCGAGTACGAATCCTAATAATAACTGCACATTATTCTACTGTCGATCGATTCATCATCTTGACGTGAATTGTGTTTTTAACAAGATAGGGGAGATTCTCTCTCCCATACAGAGACCAACTGACAGTATCTAGTTTCCACATATATTCATTCACAGCACCTACTACTAACCTATTTATTTTCTTCTGATTAGATTTATTATTAGGACGAATCAAAATAACTGTCTATTCGTACCTTAGTATTTATATTTAGTATAATACTTTATTACCAATAACTTTTTCTTATCAGCATCTAATCTTGTACCTTTATTTACACGTGTTTATAATATGCTTTCAAAATACTAAAAATATACTTTTCAAAAGATTAACTCAAATAAAAAATATTAAAGGCGATTTTGACATTATTTTTACAATAATTGCGCCTCTAAGCCTGTTTGCTGTTAAATTTATTTAACCACCTCAACAAGCCAGGAGGCCCAATAACAAAGGGGAACAACGTCATTAACACCCAGGCTTGAGAAAAATATTTTTTTTTTTGGTGTTCTCACCGGGAATCGAACCCGGAACCTCCGTATCGTGATTTCAGCCTCTTAGCCATTACGCTACGGAGGCCGCTATTTATTTGTTCATTAAATAAATAATTTTAAAAATACGTATTTCACACATTCAACTACGCCAAACAAATGGTTATTACTGGTTCTTGTTTAATTTTTAAGAAATAGTTAGGAGAAAGTAGAAAAAGTTTACTATTAAAATTAATTATATATATATATTTCTGTATATTCAATTAACCCTCACTGTAATCAATCAAGCTTATTACGGATAACATTCATACATTTTTGACAACGTCCATCTCAACAATTTATTTATTAAATTTATCCGTTTTAAAAAAAATATATAAAAAGTAAACAATGATATATACAAACAAAGATAAGTCTTATATATATTAATTACGCTGTTGCTCACCAAAAAAAAAAAAAATGTTAATATTGTGCATGGAAAGGGACTTAGGTACACATTGAAACAATTCATATATTTTTTATTAGGTATGTTGTGTACAAAACATTATATGTAATAGATATATATATAATTGTTTTCTAAAAAACTCATCACCTCTCGAAATAAGTAAATTTTAGAACTTCTTCTCGTAAAGTCTTTCTTGTGTTTACAGTAACTATGTTACATAATCAAACATCGATTAACTGAAAATCAATTTCTTCTTACCACTACTACTACTTTCCCTTATCCGCACCCAATGGTGCATAGGGCACTGCATTGGTACACCAAGTGCAGTGTATCTTAATCATTTTTTATTACATGAAGGCTAGATGATCAGTCTTACGCTTCAGTACCAGTTCAAGGTATCACACATGAAATATTAATATGAAAATCTCATGCAAATAAATATTTAATGTTGACCCCCTACGGGAATCGAACCCGCGACCTCAGGCACGGTAGCCAAATGCGCTACCACTATGCTACGAGGCGGACGATTTCTTCTTCTTACTTACTTAATTTTAATTTAAGTTTTCAAAAAAGCTGTGTCAAATTGGATGGTGGAGGTGGGTAGAGTAGAGATAAAACAAAATTATTCAACCAAATAGATAGTCTTCTTTCATCAATTTTAATTTTACAATCAATTCAAAACACACATGTATGGATCCATTGTATGTTAGTAATTAAAAAAATAATAAAATTGTAAAATTAGTCCTCGGCACGGGTTACCCCAGTAAGGACAAATTTAGTATTTTTAATTTGTACTTTGCAATATGTTTTAAATAAATAAAAAAAAAATAAATCTTCTTACTCATTGATAAATCCACAATGCAAACAAATATTGGCCAAAAGTCAAGTTGTTTTGGTTGATTCACAGAAAAGTTATCGATTAGTCGTGGGTCACACAACAGAGTCGCCTTCTTGTCTGTCTGTTCTCGGGCTAGGGGCAATCGCAGATAAATCTGTCTACCGCGGGGCGCCACTGAGTCGCGCCACGGGGGCTACGGCCCGCAAATATTTTTACTGTACAAACTTATTGTCTGCGATCGTCGTATTCTTGCCCCGATTCTTGCGAGGGAGCGAGTATTTGTATTCATTGCCTTTCGGAACGAGCGCGGAATGTTCTAGAATCTAGATTCTGGAAATCTAGAGCGCGTCAGGCGCCCGCGTCTTCCGACTTTTCTCATCACAGCCACGATAAAAACAGTCATTAAATTATGATTTTAATACCGTATTAGGAAGATTGGATAACGTCACGCGTCGCAAAAAATTATATAATGAATAATTGGGTAAGGTGATGACATTTTTTAATAAATCGATTATTTTATATGGAAAATATTATTATTTCTTAGACGCTTCCTTCGGAAAACAACACATTAAAGACGTATTATTATTAATAAAAAATAAATTATTTGACATCGTCATATTTGAAAATATTTAAAGTTACTGTGAAAAACTGCGATTTGGAGTATTTAATGACATTGTTGATTTTTCTTCAAAAGAATAAAACTACTTAAGTACACGTACGTGTTTTATTTGGCACCAGCTGAAAAATAGTTCGGTTTCGTTTTTATGTTATTAAAAATATTTACAGCTAATTTTTAGCAGACTTTAATAGAATAGTAAAATGTAAATCAACCATTTGAAGCAATGTGTTTTTATTTTGCACGTAATACCTTTATCCGGACAGCATTAAAATACTCATCTGAGATATATATGATAAAAAATTGGAAAAAAGTTGTGGTGGAGTGGAATTCGAACCGGCACTCATATAGAAATCCGTGACTAACCATTAGGCCTCAATCCAGTTCATTTGGTATTTATTAACATTTTAATTTATAAAATAGTTAAAGTAGTACAGGTTGCATATGGTGGGTATTACGTTTTAAACACAAATTTTATCATGATGATGATTTAAAATATCTATTATTATTATTTAAATACATGCGAGTAGCCCCCAAAAATGTTGATATTTCAGTACCTACAAAATATTTTTTTAAATGTCAGTAATCAAATCAAGGGTCTAAGCATTGAATGAAAACTGCATACAAGCTCGTTAAAAATTCCGTTCAAAATATTCTACCGTTGCGGCAGAAACTTGTCAAAAATGACAATTTTATTTTTCATCTAGTAGTTATTTTAATGGAATTTAATTCATTCTTTCATATGAAAATTAATCTACTTTTCTTACTTTTCAAGCACTGTTTTAGCACTTTGGTTCACGAAGACGATAGGTGGTTTCCACGGACACCAATTTGGTTTAGTGTATATAATCTGTGATTTGGTTTAACTCCCGGAGAACCATATCGTCTTGTCTATAATATAAGTCGATGGATCTAATAGACAATAATATTTGCTAATGCACTAGTTATGATATTTATTAAAAAACACTAGCAATAAAATGATTGCTGTTGAAATGCAATCTCTCAGGCAAATGTGTGGTAAGACTATGTATGATAGGTGTACAAATGTCGAAATTAGAGCAGAGTGCGAGGCTAAGCATTATCGACAAAATTAAGAAAGGGCTTTTACGATGGTTTGGTCATGTGGAGCGAATGAGTGATGAAAGAACGGCTAAAAGAAGTTTAAATACAAAGTGTTTCTGGATGTAGAAGCCGCTGAAGGCCGAGAAAGACATGGCATGACCAAGTACGTCAAGTACCTACTTGAAAGTGGTCATGTGAAAAAGTTGTAATAATCGGCGTATGTGCAAGATGTATGAATGTAGAGGAAGCAAAGGAAGTCTGTCAGGACAGAGTGGTATGGCGTTCTATCCTCTCTGCCTACCCCTACGGGGAAATGGTGTGATGGTTATTTAGTTAGTTAGTTAGTTGTATTTATTATAATTTTACAGTTGATAATGATTTGACTTATTTTTTTTATATGAATATGAATTTAGTAAGTTAGTTACTAGCAATAAAATAAACACCAGAAAATTGTTATGCACAAATATCAAATGAGGTCCTTAAATTAACATTTATATCGATTCAAATATTTGCTCAAATTTTCAATTCTCGATCTTGTCTAATAAAACGCAACTGTTATTAAACCGCCAGGCTATTGACATACCACACACCATCAACCCCGATATGGATCGTTCCTGGTGTATGTATTGTGAATGGATAAGATACCACCCTATATATTTACCGTTTCCAGACAAAAGAGCGTATGCTATATTTTAGCGAGTTTAAAAAAATAATAATTTTATTTTGTTCAATGAACGCTTTATTTTTACGGCATGTTATTAGGTTTGCAAAAAAGTTAGTTATTTATAGCAAAAGGTTTTTATTTATGAAAACAGACCTTTTAGAACTCAAATAATAAGTTGATTTCAACAAAAAAAGTTTTTTTTTCAAAAGTCAAAACTGCAATTTTATGCTCAAATGGTAAGATTTCAGCAACAATTTTTTTTTGTACCAAACACAAATAAAGAAATTTCTTCTCCAAAGTTAAATATTTATTCCTAGGCAAATAAAAGTATTTACAAAGGGAATGTAACGCTGTTGTTTTCAATCTCCTGTACGTAATTATTAAGACCCCATATTAAATTATTTTAAAACATCACCAACTAATATAACAACAACGATTTAATAACGAACTAACGCATAACATACGAGTAGCTCAATAGATATGATTAAAAAACAATACGTACAAAGATGTATTTTTAAATTTTCACAGGATTTTTCTTTTAACATACGATGTTTTGGCTTGGAATAAGTTGTGCAGTATGTACTATCCTAATGCCTATCTGAGCCGGGAGAGTCAATATTTGCCTGCTCTCCGCGTAGCAATATCGCATCGCTGGGAAAGTTTTCAGTAACTGACTGCCCCGGAATACCGATTGCTTCCTTGTTTGCCTTTAGATCTAATCCATATTTAACGGCTGCATCGAGTTTATTGATTTTTCAATCTGATTCCAAAACGCAAATTAACAATTGATTTGTAGACCTGCAGAGCATCAGTCAAAATTTCAAATGGATAGATATTTTTAATTGACATTTCTTTAGTTCTTATGTTTTAAAAATAAAATATGCCCTATTGCACACAAACCAAATTATTAACCGACTTCTGCATACATTGAAAATGCCTGCAAAAATATAGCTATGTAATTATTAAAATTTGGTATGCAAAAATATTGTTTTGTAAATTCTAAATTTGTGAAATCCAAACTTGGTTCAATTATACAAATTGTGTAAATATTCATTTATGTTTAGTAATAAATACTACAATGCCCTGACTCGACACGGACTATCTAGTGAGTCGGGACCAGATCATTGGCATGGGTATCTACTGATTGAGTCGCCATCCCATTATTGTGATTATTCAATGTGTGAAATGCAATAAATAAAATAAATTTAGTCGCAAACAATAAAATTGACCGTAAATGACGTTAAATAAACGTTGTTGTCAAGATGTTCTGTTCTTATAGTAAACGAAACCGCCAAACCTACAGCAAAACAAAAAGTTATTCATAATAAATATAGGTACTCATACATACCTACAATACAGCACCCTTGCATGGGTGGCGGGATTGCAACAGATAATACGTGCTTTTTCTATTAACACGATCAATGTAAATATAAATGGTCGATAAAAACAAAATAGTATAATTATTGACAAACAAAAATACTATTTAAAACTAGTGTTATAGTGCTTGTAAAATAATATACTTGAAAACATTTCTCTAGCAAGTTGAGATACAAAATATATCACCCCAACTATTCCAGAGATTTTCGCATCAAAACTTGGTTCCCGTTACGGCCGCTAGTTGGCGCTATTCCCGAGTAGCGGGGACACCAAACACTAAACGTCGCGCACCCCGCCCAGAGATGGCGCCCCGATAGCGGAAATGGAGTTCTGCCTGTGAAAGGGTTCCTGCCTAATGGACGGGAATGGGCCTGATAAGCGGCGTATGATAAATCGCCCGATAATTGTCGCACTGTATTCAGCTGAGCTCCGCGGATGAAGCTATTAAGAGACACTGACAGTTTTAAAGGGAGCTATTTGAAAAAGGAATATCGGAACAAAAAAAAACTTTTGGGTAGGTACTTACATTATTTCAAGAATACTACATAGCAAAATAATTATAATTAAAAACACGGATACTTTATTAGAACCTTATTGTAGTGTTATTTATGTAATTTATTTATTATCGTCGCAATATATATTAAAAATTATATTTAATAGTAAACGAAAGTTTATTTTTTTAGCCAGCATTACAAAAAGTGTTTTCAATTGTCGAAAAATAATATTAAAAGAGGATTTTTAGAGGTTTATTACTTTAAAATGAACTTAACCGAGTAAAAATAATATAATATTAATGTCACGATGTTGGTTTTATATAATATATTTTGTAAAGCGAATGCAAACTTTAAAAGAAAGAGGCTTTTTACAATGCAAAAATCGTAATTAAAAATACTTGGTACCTACACATCCGCTTATATTTATTTCGCCAGTTAGCGCTTTCACCCTGTTACGGGCATCTTCAGACTGATAGACAGACAAACGTGACAGAGCGATAGCGCTAACTGGCGAAATAAATATAAGTGGAAGTGCATCTTTTATGTTTATTTAACTTTTATTAGTTATTTTATAATAATTGGAATCCCACCAAAAAATGTAGGTATATCAAATTATACATAAATGAAAAATTATCATTTTTTCACATTACGTTTCATTTTTAGCCGATACTAGCAATTAAATACCTCAGTCTCTCTTATTTTGTCTCTAATGGGTAATTTCAATAAAATGTTAAGCCATGAAAAAATGCAGCATATTTAAGTGCGACGAAGTAATTGGTTTCGATGATGCAAAACACAAGACACAGATTCGTATTTTTCATTACTCAATCATTTTAACTTGCAATTACACGTCTCTTACAAATGCATCCAGCGTCTTTAGTTACTTATGCAATAAATCTGTTTTCCCTCCAGTTAATCTCCGTTTTGCTTACCCGACAAAAACGTAATCCACCCCTGTGTAATCCTCCCCGCCAGGGACGAATAAGGGTAGGTACCTTAAAGGGTATTTCCATTACTCTGATGTTGAACCATTTGCATTTTTATTATGAACTTTGGGAAATAAATGCTTCCCCGCTACAAATTGTATTCTGGCAATCATTTTAAAGTACCCACGATATGCATTTTATATTCATGGCCTAATTATTTTTTTTTTGTATGAAAAATTTAAACGACGCCGACGCTGATGTCCTTTGTGGTAAAGAGGCTAAGACACAGAATTAACACCCCGGAGGTTACGAGCTCGATTCCAAATGAGATTACAATAAACTGAAGGGTTTTGAATACTTTAACTTGGAAAAAAAAATCTTTATTTTATTTTGGCATGTTATTAGGTACAAACGGTATTTGTGTAGAAGGTATATAATGTGAGCTTTATTTCTATTTTAAGCATATTTGCTCAGGGCTCATTGAAAACAGTATTTACAAAAAAAAACATATGCAAATATCACATCATTTAATAGATTTACTTTGAATAATAAAAAATAACAATCGTTTTTATTATTTTTTTAGTATACTGTTTTTCAGTTATATTATAGTATATTGTATTGTTAAGTATTTTAAAAAACTTTTCTGCTCGTGTATCCATAAAAATCAATCAATTTAAAACAGAACAGGGCTAAAAAAATCTATGTTCGACTCTTGTACGTATCGATGCCCTCCCCCTCCCGCCCGTGGCTGACTATTTGAGATTTTACTTCCCCATACATGAAAACACGCATCACACCGCAGATTCCCGCTCCAGGGGGTTGATATAGATATACAAGATCCATACTCAATATATTATGGAATCCAGATACACAATATACCGAATTTAGATATACCAATCCCTTTATGTGTAGAAGCGAAGCATGGAGTTGGAAAAAAAGTCAAAAGTAGATTGAATGCTGTTGATATGCAATCTATCTGGTGAATGTTTGGTGAAATTATGCGTGATGGGTCAAAATTAGAGCTGATAAATATATTATAAATGCATTATAGACAAAAATTAAAAAACCAATAATGGTTCGAGCGAATCTATGATGAAAGAACGGTTAAAATAATTTATGATGATGTGCCTGGGTGTAAAGTTCGAGGAATGCCAAGAAAGACACGGCACGATCAGGTACATATAAAACTTGAAGAAGGTCATGTGAAAAGTCGGAATAATTGGCGTGCATTCATGAGAAGATGTATGTGTGAATTGTGTGGTGTGGCGTTCTATTCTGACTGCAGACCCCTTTCAGAAAATGGCGTAATGGTCAGTTGGTTAGATATACTACTATGTTCCCTTATTCGCACCCAATGGTGCATGTACGAGTCCGAGGTATCACACATAAATTTTAATATGTAGGGATATCACATGTTAAATAAATATTTCATGTTAATATAGTTAGATTTATCTATACAATATACATAATCCAGATATACTTTCAATAAGATCTATATGAATAGGGTTCACGATCCTCAATATCTTCCCGCGTCTACCCCGTTCACACCTTTCGTTCCTTTTTTTCTGTAATGCGTTCAGAATAAAATCCCCGTTATTTTGCGGTATTAAAAGCAGGCTATACATACCTAATTCATATACTAGCTTATTTGATATCTTCATATTTTTAAAACGTATTTACGGTATAAATTTTGTATTCTACCCTAGTTCTTAGAAAAATACATTTAAATAGTTGGACCATGATACTACTAAGATAACTCTCCATATCTGATCCCAAAACAAAGCATATGGACTCCACCAAGCGCCTTTAAATGGAGCAAGCTTCAAGTCGGGTTATCGTCCGGTAGTACTGAATGACGTTAGAATAAAAAAAAAAATAACCGGCAATGGTTTACATTAAAAAGAAATAGATAAATCGAGATTAAAACATTTACTGCATTAAACTTTATCTTGTGTTTAGGTAGTTCATAGTTTTATAAAATTATACATAATGTATTATTAATTTTCAAATGACTTTTTTATGAAAACGACAATCTTTTGTTTGCTTCAAAATGCGATCAGTCCGTATATACTACTACTACTACTATCTCTTATCCGCACCCAATGGTGCATAGGGCACCGCATCAGTACACCATTTTATTATATGAACATAAGATGATCAGTCAGTCGCATCAGTACCAGTCCAGTACACATGAAATATTAATATGAAAATCACACGTGAATGAATATTTCACGTTGAGCCCCTAAGAGATTCGAACCCGCGACCTTACGCACGGTAGCCAAATGCGCCACCACTATGTCCGTATATAAAGAATAGCAATACAGTGATATGCAAATGCATCTCAAGGGAATTAGAGAAATTGTGATGAAAGAACAAAAATAAGATAAATACATTAAAAATATATACTATAAACAAAAGTGTACCCATGCAGATCCGTATGCACCATTAGATGCGAATAAGGGTGAAAATGACACCTTTGTATTTCTAATTCATACTTTTTTGTAATGTAGAAATTCATAACTATAATTATTTGTTAAAATAGAGATCATCGAGAAATATTTGAGTTGGGTTTTCACCCTTCACCCTTTCCCCGCCTCTCCACAACCCGCGCTCCACAAGTCGTATCTCGCTGTATTCATGCGAAGCCATTAACATGATTAAAAGTATACCGTCGGGCTCGTGGTTACATAACGTAATCCTTATTCGTTATTTTATTTATCTAAAATATAAAAAAATACAATAATATCCCTGCAGATATGAAACGAATAGAGGATAAGTAAACTCAAAACAAAATTAAAAGAATATCATAAAAACTTTTACAAACATAATTTAAAAATTTTATGTGGTCAATACACAATTTTTTTAACGAATTGTGTATTAATATTAAGTGTATGTTCCTCTCCAAGCTCAAGAGCTTTTTTTGGAGAGGCATAGCGAAAAAAATAAAACAAAATATATGCATAAACTCATATTAGGTAAATAAATTAATAAAATATAATAATACTCTAGGGACCCAAAAATGCCTTGCTGGTTTAGTGTTATGTTGGTTATGATGCAGACTTTCGATACACAGGTTCTGGATTCTTTTCTCCAAAAGGATAAAATAAAAACAACTAAACTAGGAAAATGCACGGTTATATTTGTGTTTATATCGTTTGGAGTTTACATATTATGGCGCTAACCTAGTGTAAACAACATCTTACCCTAATACAAATACTACTACTTCTGAATTCCCTTATCCGCACCCAATGGTGCATAGAGCGCTGGTACACCAAATGCAGTTTATCTTGATCATTTTATTACGTGAAGGTAAGATGATCAGTATTACGCTTCAGTACCAGTCTAAGGTATCACACATGAAATATTAATTAAATAAATAAATATTCGATAAAATTAATATTATTAGGTTAAAATTTCACACATCGCAAAGAGCACGGCTAACTACATTCAATATAAAAAATCTAATCAAATAAAAACACGGTGTTAAACCTCGTAGCATATATATTTCAAAATATTTATATATTTATTCTTGTGTATTCGTTTGAAGCTTACTTCGATATGTTATTTATATCAATGTAAAAAAAATAATTGTTACAATGAAGCACAAGAGTACTATTCTTTATTTATATTTAATTTATGTATATCGCTGTATTTAAAGTGTACTTTTGTAAAAGGCAAGTGCCGTAAATAAATAAATAAATAAATAGTAGAAGCGCATTTCCCTTCAGTGCAGGAGGTCGCGGGTTCGATTCCCGTAGAGTGTCAACATGAAATATTGATTTAAATGCGATTTTCATATTAATATTTCACGTGTAATACCTTGAACTGGCACTGAAGCGTATGACTGATCAATTTACCTTCATGTAATAAATTATCAATATACACTGCACTTGATGTTCCGCTGCAGTGCCTTATGTACCATTGGGTGCAGATAAGTAAGTAGTTTTAGTAGTTGCATCCGCTACGATGAGACTCTCTGGTAACTTCATCCGAACGAGGATCGGAATATGGAAGGACTTACATCGGAATATGGAAGGGCTGGACTCAACAGGGGCGGAAAGTGACGATGAAGGACCACCAGGAAGGGCGAAGTATCCTGGAATACCCTGGAAACACCACGTTGAACTGACGCGGTGGGACACAAACGAGGGGCACAGCGCACTATAAACTCCCTTTCATCGAGGGGGATTCAAGAATTGGTTGCTGGGAAGCTTAGAGATGGATGGCGAGTGTGACGAGGGGATTTTGATGAAAAAAAACGAAGGAAGATCATGTATTTGAGTTTACGAGAAGAATGGATGATCACGAGGTCGAGGTAATGCTGTTGCGCTGAGCGGTTTTTCGAGACTGACGCGGTTTTGGAAATAGGTGACAAAAACGGAATGGAACGGACGAAGGTAGGGAATAAATTTTGGAAGGAATCCAAACTACCTATCACCAGAGAGTACCACAAATGGCCAAACCAGTAGTAGTTTTATTTTGTTTAATTTATTTAAATGCAAAGCTTTAAAAACTGAGTGCTTAAATAATAAAAATGTTGGTTGCGTCGCGTCACTGCGAATCCTTACAGTACCCGTCTCCGCTGGTTCCATTGTTCGCTAGTGGCGCGCCGCAACAAAACAAGTTTTCCTTTTTCATTTCACTGGCACCAGATAATGCGGTCTTGTTCTTTCAGGGGAAAATCCATGGTGACATGACGGTACTACTAAAGACATGACATGTGTGATTCTTTACGGTACAATCTAGTAAAAATCTTAAGTTAAAGTGATCTGAGCATATTTTGAGCTACGTCACTTGGAAATTTGATGGCATAGGGCGCAGACGTGTCAAGTGCAATATTACTTAATTTGATTCATGCGATTTTAAATGAAAATCATAATTCGTCGTAAATAAGATATTGTATTAGAATTGTTTCAACAATAAGTAAAATATAGAAAGAAAAGAGTTATGTAAAAAGCACTCAACTCATTTATACCTAAAATCGCACTTGACACCTCGCGCGTCGTCTACGAGTGCGCTATATTATGTCATTGTTTGTAGTGATTGTCACATTTAAAAAAATGTTTCATACTATTTTTATGTTATGAAAAATATTGCAGGACCAACATTTCCAATAATACCCAACAATAATTCAAACTGAAAAATTAAAAATTTTGCATTTCAACCAGATTTAATTTTTTTTGTTTGTTTTTGCGAGTGATTTTAAACTGTTAATCGTCAAAAAAACTATTTAACTGCTAAACGACTTATTTTTTCATCAAACCAACCAATTTTTCATTCAATTAATTATAACAATGTGACAGCACGTTTGTTGAATGTTTTATCCTTGGAGGAATCACTTATATCTTCGTAAAAGAATTTACTAAAAGGGGTTTCCATACAAATTTTCTTAAAATATACGCTTCCGAGTATTAATTTCATAACACCACATATTATCAAATTCCACCGGATCCAGAACTTAGACCAATACACGAAACGTGGGATGTAGATGTCTAGAGATGACGTATATGCCTATTGATGACGTAGTGGGTAACTCAGACACATTAGTATTTTTCAAATATGGAATGTCACTTCTCTGAAATTCTTGTACGAAGATTAATATATATAAAACATATAATAATAATAAATATATATATATAGTTTTATCATTATTATTATTTTATCAAAAACCACGTGTTTCACCAATCCAATACCTACATAATTAAGTTTGTGATGTTGTAAACTATATGTTGATACGACGAGGGTGAAACATTAAATCAATTAAAAACCCGTCCTCCGATTACTAAATCCTATTACTCTTGTTCCGGGTTGGTGGAATGGAATGAGCGGTTCTTCTGGCATTTTGTGATATGATTGAATTAGTTACTTGATTAACGGTCCCCTCTTCTTTTTGTACAGAAATGCACACTTATGCAACTCTAGAGACTAGAGTCATATTGAATTACTCGTAGGTCTACCTATAATAAATATGAAAACTGATAAAACTTTACGAGTTTACTGACCTGACAGACGAAAACAATATCAATTTTAATATATAGATTTAAAGATAGAATATCTAAAAAAAAAAAAAAAAAATTTGAATGGTCGATTTTATTAATTTGTTAATTGCATATTTATGCTGTACACAACTCAGACTAAATCCTTTCTTCGTTTATTTCCCTCTTTCACACGTTATCTCAATAAATTAATTTATATTATAGTGTAATAAAAAACTATAAAAACGACATGTTTATGTTATTTTCTTACTTAATCCATTTATTAGCACTTAATGGTGCATAAGGCATTGTATTGATAGAACAAGTGCAGTGTTTACATACCTGTAAGCTATTTTATACGATTTATTAACCAGTAAGACTATGTATGATAGGTGTACAAATGTCGAAATTTGAGCAGAGTGCAAGGCTGAGATAAGCATTAACGATGGTTTAGTCATGTGGAGTGAATGAGTGATGAAAGAACGCTAAAAGAAGTTTAAATGCAAGTGTGCCTGGATGTAGAAGCCGCGGAAGGCCGAGAAAGACATGGCATGACCAAGTACGTCAAGTACTTGAAAGTTGTCATGTGAAAAGTCGGAATAATCGGCGTATGTGCATGAGAAGATGTATGAATGTAGAGGAAGCAAAGGAAGTCACAGAGTGGTATGGCGTTCTATCGTGATGGTTAGTTAGTTAAGTGTAATGTATTGAGTTATCTTGCAAAATATTAAAACGTTATAATTTTATAAAATGTTTCCGTTTCATCACAAGTGCCAACATTGTCTGTTGGGCTTTGTGGATTACGATTATTTCCTGTTTCCCCTGTCATGAACGGAGGATTCGGGAAGCTTAGCGAAGGGTTTGGGCAAACTTACTTCAAAATAATATCCATTTATGGAACATGTTTCGTCTCATTTATTTCTACGTAATTCATTTGAAATAATGTTTTGAAAAAGATGTAGTATGCATATAGATTTATTAATGTACCAAAAATAAAAATTTTTTTTATTTGAAAAATTAAATTTGGTGTCGGGGGTTAGATGGTTTTAAAAATTTTGTTTCACATTTGTAAAAAAGGAAAAATTTCCCTTTTATAATTTTTTGGGGGATAAAGGGGTTTTTTTTTTGGGGTTTTTTAAAAAATTTTCGGAGCCCTTAATTGAAACCCCTTTCGTTTAATTTTTTAAAAAAACGGGTTTTCCCCTTTGACCCCAAAAGCAAGCCCCAAGGTTTTTCCCGTGAAACATTTCCAAATTTTATTGAAAAATTAAATTAGTTATATTTTTTTTTATTGAAACAAAAAAAAAAAGGGGGAGAAAAGGGGGGGGGGGGGGGGTTTTTAAGGTTTGGGGGGAAAAGGGTTTGGTTTTTTTGTTTTCAAATTTGTCAAAATAAAAGGGGGGTTTTGGGGCCGGGGGGGGGGTTGGGAATGTCGGAATTAATTTTCCCAAAAAAAACAAATTTGTTTTTTTAAAAAATTTTTAAAAAAAAAATATTATTAAAAAACGCTACAATAATTAGAATGTTATTAGATTACATTCCTACCTCTATATAATAATCATTTCAAATATTGTTTGTATTGTATCCGTTTTGCTATAAAAGGATTACAATGCCCGTATAAGTTAATTAGTCAGTTACGGTTTTGTTATAGAGATCGCAAGTATGTTATAGACTTTGGAGTAACATAAACTATGTTAGGCACTGTTTGTTACGAATCTTTGTTTATTGTTTCTCTATAAAATAAAGCAGACATATACATTTGTTATATTCTCGTCTGATCTTTTAAACCTCTTTGCCACTCCTTCTGAACTGTTACGTTGTTTTACACTGCAAAACTAGTGTTGTTTATGTGTATGGGATGTTGCTATGTCCCTTGTTTGATTCCTGGGTCAAAATCTAATACTATTTTTTAAATACCTAAAATACAATGCACAGCGAATCTGTCTGTAGTAAATCAAAGCCCAAACCGTAAAAAAGAATGGGGTGAAAACCCAAAAACCATGACGGCTACTAGAGGGAGAATAGCGCATGAAGCTTCATAACAGTGAGATGGGGTTGGAAGTATCGGAGCGATACAAAGTCGTTCGGAAAACGAAAATATTTTTTAAGTAACTTGATTTAGTTTTTATCTGAAAAAGATACTTTTATTCGATCGCGAATAAAATAAATAATTACGAAAAACTTAGATTTACACTTGTATATTTTTATGTTCTGAGAAAAAGATTGACATATCGTAGTTCCTCTCAATTTAATTAATTGGATTTTTCACAGATTAATGAAACAATAATGTTTATAAAATTTACTACTACTACTTTCCTTTATCCGCACCCAACGGTGCATAGGGCACTGCATTGGTACACCAAGTGCAGTGTATCTTGATCATTTTATTACATGAAGGCAGATGATCAGTCCTACGCTTCAGTGCCAGTCCAAGGTATCACACATTTATTTATTTATTTACAAACCAAACACAGTCGTTACAAAGTGTAATAATAATAACAGATCTGGAACATTTGCTCGCATGACCAGTAACGGGTTTTTGAATAATACAATTAAGTATATATACACACATACGTAGTGCCTAAGTAATAGGAAAGGATGGGAAAAGAGGGATGAGGAAGAATAGAAGAATATTAAAAAATAATATTGGGGATTTTCAAAAATGTTTCAATATAATCGATAAAAATTTAAAAAGAAACATAATATGTACAATTTTGAAAATAATTTAAAAAGAATTTCTGTGGAATCAGAATACAAATAACTCTAAATTACTCCTGCTCAGCGCCAACGTGACTTTATTTTTAAACCTTTGTTTAGATATATTAAATAAATCTATACTAACGAACTCTGAAAATAAAAACGAAATATGAAAATCTCACGTAAATAAATATTTCATGTTGACCCCCTACGGGAATCGAACCCGCGGCCTCAGGCACGGTAGCCAAATGCGCTACCACTACGCTACGAGGCGGACGAATATATAACTTATAAATTTACTTATTATTAAAAATGAATTAACAAGATGTCATTATTTTTCTAATGTTAATTTCACGAATATGACTTTCGGCTTCAACGCTTCCTTTCCACTCATCAAATCAGAGTTTTAATTACACTTATCCACTGCTGATTTTCCAATAATATCTCGGTTCTCAAGGCTCCAGAAACTTCCATTGTATTGTAGAACGATAGTTAGAAGGAGGTCCATTTCCCTGATAAGTAAACCTCATTTCCTAAATAGGGTTCAACAGTCGAAGGCAAGATCTTTATTGTGAAACCGTAGAAATTCAGCGCTCTTTCACCCTATTGTAAGATAAATTCAATGCACTAAAATGTATCAAAACAACTTCGATCCCCTTGCTACTAGAAAATAAAACCCCATTGTAAAAACATCGTTGCCTCCACGTGTATGTACCTATTGACAATACGAGAAAGGAAGTATCTTATACATTATCAATCCGAAAATAATCAATTAAATTAAATTGTTAAGTTTAATAAAAAATTACATGGTACTATCTTTTTTTATTATATTGAACTTTAAAATAGTGCTTCCATTTATTTAAGGTAATAACATTAATAAAATTTTCATTTTAGTTCCCGAAAAGATGAGGTAGATTTTTTTTATATTCTGGATTTGATATTCCGAGGTTTTCAGGGCTTTTTGACCTGTCATTGGCTGGGTTTTTAAGTGGCCACGTTTTGTACTACAACATTTCACCCATTAGCGTATTAGCGAATTCACTCCAGGTAAATTTTTGTAAATTTGTATTATTTGTTACGAATTCGAAAAACCGGTTCACCGGCGCGTAAAGAGCTCCATCTTTGCATTGATCTTGATAGTTAATCCTGACATGACAATGACAGGTCATAGCCTTGCCATACGCTCAAATATCCATATTTCCTGTATTTGAAAAATCTTCCCCATCTCTGTTGGATAGAAAATGGTTTATATACCTACTCCCCGTTCTTGGATAAATCCAGATTTGTGTACAAGTATTTGAACACACCAATATTGTGTATGTATTAATATGTTGTATGGCCGGCCTCCATTTGCGCCTATGGTTAAGGACGCTGGAACTCACGATACGGAGGTTCCCCGCGGGTTCGATTCCCGGTGAGAACTCAAAAATTCAAAAGTGATTTTTCTCAAGCTTGGGTCGTTTGTCGACGTTGTTCCCCTCTGTAATTGGGCCTCCTGGCCTGTTTGATGGTGAAAATATTTAAAAAAAAAAACAAATATAATTATCTTTCCTTTACAATGCATGGCGGATTCGATACTGCATTGGCCCACCAAAGGCGGTGTATCTTTCATAATTTCATTTATGAAGGTTAAATGCAGTAAGGTTAAACTGCTCAGTTTTAAAATACAAAATAGATAATTTAAAGTTGAGCTTTAGGAAAAATTGTATTTAAGCTGCCGCCGTAATACTGCATCTCCACAAACTTGGAACCTTATCACGTACGTGGACCATCCGGAATATCGTGCCAAGTTCCTCAGCCTTAGATTTATGGGAGCACTCATATCATTATGTCTCGCCTTACTACTTTACACTTTCTACATATTCAAGTGTCGTTTATGTGGCTGTAAAAAAAAATGAATTACTAGAAAAACATGAAATATGTTGGATATGGACTGCGTACAATAAAAATAGTGCCACCTAAATTTTTTTTCAAATACAATTTAAAAAAAAATACTAATCAATAATATGTCTCGTAAAATAATTTGTTTTTTTGTACAGGTCCTAACTTTCCCCTTTTCCTGTATTTTCAATTTTTCTTGCTTGTCAACTCTCTTCCGTTCTTTGTGTTCTGCTATTTACTTTAAACGATAATGATTACATATGCTTATATGCTTATCCTACTTTTTAAATAAACGCATTTCATATTATGTGATATGTGATACCTTGGACTAGCACTAAAGCGATGGACTGATCTCGCCTTCATGTGAAAAACTGTTCAAGATACGCTACACTTGGCGTACCAATCCAATGCCCTATGCACCATTGGGTGCGGACACGAGTGTATAATATGGATAAATGAAAAACTATACTTATTTGAAATATAGATACGTCATGTATTTTGTAATGTTTAAAGTATGTATGTATATTATATTATGTAAAATGTATTATATTTTAATTGAATCGGATTGTGGTTAAGAGGTAAAGTTGCAGACTCTGAATTATCGCAATTTTATTTTACTACTTTCTCGTACAGATATCTCTTCACTGTTTAAAAGCAGCTTCGAATTTGTAATAAATGTGTACAACACAAGAGCTCAAATATTTAAAAAAATGTTTTTCCTAAAATATAATAAAATTCGTACTGCTTAATTCAATGGATAGATAATATTGGAGCCTAACAGTGAAATAGTGCATAAAAATGCAGGCATGAAATATCAGAGTGCATATCGATCTTCTATTAAGTATTTCCGGAAGTAAGAGAGGAAATTTCTGGATAGGTCAGCCGTACCCGCTCAAATAAGTTTAATCAAATTTTAATGATATTGTGCAAGTTCCTCTGGGGTATTGCATTTCCAAGTGTAGCAAATGACTCCTGAAAAGCTGAAGGAAGCTCTCAAATGCAAAGAACTTTAAATATGTAGTATCAAATGTCGTAGTTCAGAAATTTCGACATTTAATTAGCATAGTACACGTAATCTACAATAGTACTGTAACTGCATAATATAATGAATCGCTATTATGAATATAAAATTGTGTACTTAGATTAGCACTATTAAGTGCGGGTAGAAGGATAAGGAGGAAAATTTTGTTTAAAGAATAGTATTTATTTAAATTTAGCGCCATGACAATCTGTTCTAGTCTTTCATCAGCCCACTAAGAATTATTTAATGATATCAATATTTATATTTATAGTTGATTCATAATTACTGCAATATTTTTTAATAGTATTTGTAATGTAATGTTAGGAATTCCTCGATATTTGTAAATTACTACTATCTCTTTATCATTTGACTACTAGTTTTCGAATGATCTGCTAAAGGCAAATATATACCTACATGCATGCAAAAATACGCCATATTTGGCGGCCTCCGTAGCGTAAAGACGCTGGACTCACGATGCGGAGGTTCCGGGTTCGATTCCCGGTGAGAACTCAAAAATTCAAAAAGTGATTTTTCTCAAGCCTGGGTGTTTGTGACGTTGTTTCCTTCTGTAATTGGGCCTCCTAGCTTGTTGAGGTGGTTAAAAAAAATAAATAAAAAATAAAATAAAAATAAAATTTGAGAATCTTACTCTACTAAATATAATGAACCATGAGTTTTTTTCGTAAAGTTTTCAAAATAAAAACATTTTTTAAATAACTTTTACCATCCAACGTGTCGTTTTGAAGATCTTCTCAACACACTCAAGAGTCAAGGGTTACTAAGTTTTCACTATCACATGTGTACAGCAACAGGTCAGAGTGAGGGTGGGGGGACCACGTGTCTGCCCAGGAGCATTTATTATCTGACAGTACTAAGTGAACTCTCGCTCGGGAAGGATAACCTTTTATACCTTTTCTTCCAGAACGACTATTTCCCTCACGTTCCCGGCTATCCCGAGCATCACACGCAGCTAAGCCATAAAGTAAAGAAAGTATACTCAAACTATTTCTACTTTTTAAGAGAAATTTCTCGAATCAGTATTTTAAAAATGTTTTAAAGGGGGTTCCTTTTTTACCACCCTTAAATTTGGAAAAATTTTTTAGCCTTCAGGTATTGTTAAATTTTACAATTTTCCCTTTTTTTTTTTTTTTAAAGGATTTTTTAAAAAAAAAGGTTTTTTTTTTAAAAACCCCAAAAAAAATTTTTGAATTTCCCTTTTTAAAAATTTTTCTCGAATGGGGAAAAGTTTTGTTTAAAAAAAAAAATTCAACTTTCCCAAAGCCCCTTATTTGGTTGGCCCCTTTTATCCAAAAAAAAAATTTTTCGTTAATTGGGTATGTTCAAAATTTTATTTAGTAAATTTCTTTTTCTTGAAAGGGAGGGTTTGGGGAGACGGGGTTTTCGGCCCCTCAACCCAATTAATTTCAAAAGGAAGGGACGGTTTTGAATTTTGGGGTTTTTTTTAAATTAAAAAAAATTTTCCCTTTTTTATCGCATAAAAAAAACATTTTTAAAAATTTTTTTTATCGAAAAATAAAAATTATTATCCAACAGGGGGTTTGCTGGGAAAAATTTAATGACATTTTAAAAAAATAAAAGTCGCTTTTGGCCCCCCAAAAAAAAACCCCATAAATTTAAATAAAAAAACGTAAAAAATACTTCATTAGTTTTTAAAAATGGGAAATTCTTTAAAAAAAAAAGATTAAAAAAATTTTTTTACATTCCCGGCTTTAAAATTTTTTTTAAAAAAGGTTTTTAAATTTTTTTTGCGTAAATAAAAGGGTAAAATTTTTTTAAAAAAAAAAATTTTTAATTTTGTTTTAATGGTGAAAATTTTTACCCCCAAATTTTTTTTAATTTTTAAAATTTTTTAAATTTAATATACAAAAATTTCAAAATTTTTTTTCATTAAATTTCTCCTGTTTTTATTTGAGTTTGGGTTTTTTCCCCTTTGGTCGGGGGGAATTTCCCCCTTTCCCCCCCCCCCTTTGTTTTCGGGGTTTGCCTAAAAAAAATTTTTTTTTTTTTAAAAACTCCATCTTTTGGGTAAAAACGTCTTATTAAAACTAAAAATTTTTTTTAAATTTTTTTTTAAATTTTTATCCCATTAAATGCCTTTGGGGAAAGTTATTTAAAAAAAAATTAAGAAAACAAAAAATTTTCGAAAATATTAAAGTATTTTTTTAAAAAATTTTTTAAAAAAGGTTTTTAAACAAAAAATTAATCCATTAAATATAAATTTTTAAAAAAAAAAAAGATTGAAGAATCCAAAATTTTTTTTTGTGCAAATTTTTGGGGAATTAAAAATTATTTTTTTTACTATTAAAAAATTTTTTTAAAACGTTTTTTTACCCCCAAAATTTTAGGGTTTTTCAAAATTTTATACCCTCCCCTGGGTAGATAACCCCAAACCTTGGTTTAGTTACCCCCCTATTTTAGGGTGGGGCCTAAATTGTTAATTAAAAAATTTTTTAAAAAAGATCCCCTTTAAAAAAAAATAAAAAAAAAAAATTTTAAATTTTTATTTTTTTAATTAAAGCAAGTGATTGGCCGCCAGTTATCTGTTCATTCTCCCAAGTCAGGTCGACATCCCGTAGTTCACACGCAAACTGCCGACACGATTGTCAATAGTCGTTCAGGATGCCGAGACTCTCCGGAGGTGCGCGTAGTATATGGCCCAGCAGGCCGAAACGCATATTATGTAATATTATAAATATCTAACAGAGTCTATTAGCACCTGTAGGTAGGTAGTATATCTATGTAGATAGTAGATTTATCTATGCCAAGAGCGTAAAACTTTGAAAGTAAACTTCATGTCTAGGGTTTAATATTCATGTGAAGTGCAAAGCCCCCTCTCACCTCGTAAATTGATATTTACTGCCGAAGGAAATTAAATAAAGAAAAAAAGTTCTCCATTTCCATTGCAAATGGAGGGTTCCCGGGAATGACAAAGGAAAAGCTCGTGAAGAAAAGTAAAGTGGAAAAGTTTAATTAAAAAAGGACCAACTACTTTATCTAGATCACACTTAGATTTTTTTATTTGTACGACAGTTTTTAGTAAGATAATTAAGGTGTGCTCTAAAAAAGTCTTACCGCAAAACCTTCTGCGTAGAATTCACTCTTATTGGGTTACTGAAGGAGGCACCTTTTCTATTCCTCTCAATTCCGCGTTATATTCAAAATTTAAAAATTATTCTTTCCCAATATTAACCACCAAAGATTTTAAAACATTATCGTAATGCCTCGATCGAATACATAATTAAATGCATTTTTAATTGATTAGTAGCATGATTTGATAAAAATTAATGGTAGTGGGACTCCTTTGTAGTTAGGTGTTTCAATAAATTAAATTTAATACTGTTTTAATTTAGATAAATTTATCAAAACATCTATTTGATAAATAACGCGTCAATTCTCCAACAACAGTTTATTTTGTTTCTCGAATTGACACGTCAGATATATCTCCTGGGATTTTTATTTTCCATTTTCCATTTGGAGCCCATTCAATACTCCGTTTTTATTGCCTTACCTAATGCCCCACAACTGGTGGTGTCATCGATCGGCCCCAGCCTCCTGCGATCAATTATAATATAACCACTTGATACTAAAATAAACAAAGAAATTATTCATCTGAAATTATTGCATTAGTAATATCATCACCATCATCCTATTTTCGCATAAAGATTCCATAAACTGGCACCCAAGCACAGCGATCAACCGCCAGTACTCATGCATCGTCCCAAGTCATAGTTCTGATGTAAACTGCCGACGGACTATCGGCTTTCTGGTGACATTTAATTTTTCGTATTTCTTTTATAAATCAAAGTGTTTTTCTCCGTTTATTATTTTAATTTTTTATTTGTTTATGGACAGCCAACAGACATAAACTTATTCAAAATATTATACAATATTAGTATCCCTTAATTAATTGCAGTACAAATAGTTGGTACTAACGGTGGATAACACAAGGTCGCGACAGTAAATTTTATAAAATTTTTATAAAATAATAACGGAAAATATAAATATCAAGTTTTTTCGATCACCTTATTATTATATAAAAGTGAAATTGCATGAAGATTTTTAGTGAATACTGAATAAACTTAATTTGTTATTAAAAAAATAAATTTATCATGGACTTTCTCAAAATGCGCTTAAAGTCATATTGCCCATACTTTATGGGCATCTACGTTGAATTTTAACGTGAAAATAAAACCAAACCATAACTAATCTGCCCCCCTGAACTAATTAGCCATTTTACCGCACTTTATCTATAGACAGATACAGAATAAAACCTGAAAAGTCTGGTTGTCATAAATATAATGACGATAACTCAAGTACATTTATACGTCCGGTGATGAAATCTGAAAGGTAACTTCCCCAGAGTTAAGCCTCTCAATTCACTTGCTCAGTCCCCCGTGCACATAAAATAAATCTGGTCATAAATAAAAAGCTCTAACAAGGCGATACTCAGGTTCCATAGTCATAAGTCTTACAAGACGATGGCACAAATAATGCGTCAGGATACAGGCACGTTTTCACACGGGATTATTTAGTTGGATCAAATCATGTTAGCTTGAAAACTTGTCGTAATACAAATTACATCATGCTCTTACGTTTTAAGATACCTTTAATTGAAGATGCTTAACAGTTAATCAAATGCAGTGCTTTTAGTAATATTATTATTTACATTAAAACGCTATCTACAAATCACTAACATAATGCAATTTTTACAATCCACGTATAAAGCAGATCAAAACTGATATTTTAAGCGTTATTTGAAAATATGTTTGAACATTTTTTGGTGTTTTTTTTTTCTGAGAAACATTTTTTTTCGAAATGTTAAAATTTAAAATGCATGCATTAAAAAAAAAGTTACAGATTTTATCTTATACCCATGAATAGATTTCTACCAGAATAGAGAATTCGAGTAAAATTTTCGAATTATTTAACCAGCGTTTACAATCCTTAGTCAAAACTCAGCTCAGATGATACAAAGGAATGGGCAGCCGCTGCACTGGTTTTGGCTAGAACTGTTAATCAGGCGTCGGCGTCGCGACGCAGTCTCAATGTTCCTTGTATCAGGGGACACTTTAATGACGGTATTCTTTATGATAAAGCGATGCTATAACGCGGAACCATTATTATGGATTGTGACACTTTGCCGAACATGATATCAAATGTTTATGGCGGTTGGATCTTACGATAAATTGATATAAAATCATAGAATAAATTAATATAATAAGGAAAGTGTTGTTGTACATTTTCTATTTATTTTATTTTTACGTAAAAACAATTTAACTCAATTTCGTCGCTACATTTTGTATGCCCTGTAACTTGATCCAATGCTATAAGTATAGAGCTAAACATGTTTTTTTTCTAGCCTCAGTCCTCCTCTTCAAACAACAATAATAAATAATTAAAATATTGAACCATTTTTTTTACTAATTACTAACTGGTGCAAATATATACATTCGCTGTAATTTAAATATTAAAACAGAATAAGACCAGGATTTTTTTTTTTTGTCAAATAATAGATAGTAAGTGCTTTTACAAAAAAAATATGAGATAAACATTTTTATAAATAGAGGACCAAATATTCATTACCAAATAAATTATATTCTTTTTCATAAGACATTTCTATAAACTGATTGAAAAAAATCATCCTTACCATCGTCCTAAATCTGCTACCTTTGTATGTGGAAATATTCATTCTACAATCTGTAACTAAGTTCAAATCAATTCCTCTACTACATCATAAATATTATTATGTCTAGTTGATTATCCATTTTCCGAGACGACATAACGGTGTCAATTGATTGTCTCCAACAAGCAGGCTCGGTCTATATGTTCATAAATACAGTACAATGCATTGAGACCGATCGTATCTGAATAGTAATATTAATTAAGGAAAGTTTAGTACTTGAGCAGAGGATTGGGGTATTCCGTGGAACACCCAACAAGTGTTTTCTATAAACGCCAATTATTCAGAGCGAATATGACAAAGGCATCGCACTCCCAATCTAGTTAGGTCGGGAGAATGCCCTGAGAAGTACCAGGAATAAATATACGGTGACACATAACTAGGCGATAGTAATAAAACTATAATTTATTATTACTTCTTCTATTACTCTCTCTTATCCGCACCCGACGGTGCATAGGGCACTGCTATGGTACACCAAGTGCAGTGAATCTTGATAATTTATTACATGAAGACAAGATGATCAGTCATACGCTTCAACGCCAGTCCAAGGTATCACGTACCTACATACATCATCATCATCATACCATATCCGCTCCCTATGTGGAGCATATGGAATCCACAAACATACATTGTACATATATTTTTTAATGTTTATTTTAGTGGAATAAACCCTTCTAATCCTTGTGACTTTTACATGTAATTACAAATTAAATGTTTTTCTGAAATTTTAACAAAATAAGATTTCTCAGGGTTTCAATGGTTACGGGTCACCGTGTCTTGTATAATACATATTATTTAGGCCATGGGTGGAGGCGGGGGTGGGGGTAGTGAAGGGGAGGAAACTGAAAGCAATATCGCGGTAGCCTCTTGATGTCACTTCCGCCTGTTTTCCTCGTAGGGGTGGATTCGGGACAGGATATTGTAACCATATAAAAATAAATATAGTAAATTAATCCTTATGAAAATCTGGTTTTATAAATATAAATATGTTAAAAAAAAATAACGGGATATTGCGATCATATAAAAGTTGATAAAGGGAATTAATCAATCAGACTTATATAAATAAAGATATAAAGGGACAATGGATAGATACCTGCAGTATTTTTTTACACAAATGCAGGAAAGGTTTTAATTTAATAATAGAAATGCGTCTGAATATAATTCTTTTTTTTAAGTAAAGGTTATTAAGTAAACCAAGTTAAATACTGTTACTTTTTGTAACCCGCTTTTTTTTAAATCCGGAAAAATCATCAACCTCAGTGGAACAATTATTTAATTTCCTGTGTTTTAATCAATGCCTCGTGCCGGTACTGGACCGTTTTAACTGGGGAGTTATTCATAAGCAGGGCGCGTCTCGCCTTTGGAGTGCATATTATTGTCAGTATCCCTCTCTATCCTCCCTCCTACCCCGGGGCCACTCTTTTTCTTACACTAGCACTACTAAACATCTTGACAATAAAGGAATCTGGAGATGTATTCATTTTAGTGCCATGCATTTAAAAATCGATTAAATTTTCCGCCTCGTGGTGTGGTGGTTAGTGCGTTAGGCTACCGTGCATTAGGTGGCGGGTTCGATTCCCGATGGAGTCAATATTTATTTTCACATAAAAGTATTTTATATCTGATACCTTGGAATGACGCTGAAGCGTTAAACTGATCATGTTTTCTCCATGCAACATTCATTTTGGTTTACTATAAATATTCAACCGGAACACAGAGGTGAGGCAACGGACACAGCAACCCTTGGTATCTACTGTCATCCGGCGAAAGCGTTTTGGCTGGCTAGGCCATATACTACGTATGCCTCCCGAGAGCCTTAACCATGCTTGCCTATTTTACAAGGCGTCAGGTTCTCGGCGTCCTGGTCGTCCACTGTTGACAATTAGTCGGCAGTTTGCGTCAGAGCTGCGGGACGTGTACTCGACTTGGGAGGATGCGCGGGAGCTGGCGGCCGACCTGGAGGCAGTTTGTGGATTCCATATGCTCCGCATAGGGAGCGTTTATGGTATGATGATGATAAATACTCAATATTTCCCTTTGATAATAAATGATAAATTATACTGTTCTTTGCGCTTTTTGTTAATTCGATCAAACGCATTTTGTTATTTTTGCCAAAAATGTATAATTATAATTGATAACAGTAAAACTAGCATTTAATAAGTATTTTGACAGTATGTACATCGTTATTAACAAATAACATAGCATGTATTATGCTATGTTCAACTAAAAAATAATGGAAACTAAAAGGTTTCCTTGTAAATTACCACCGTAACCAATTACCAGCCGCGCTGATTACATTCTACATACGGCAGAAGTCACCGGTGGTACAACAGACAACCTCCCTCAAACACGGCATGATTTCCCTAAAACGATGGTAAATTTCTGAAATTACAGTCCAGGACGGTCGAGGCATTAGCGCAACAAAAGGCCGCCATTACGTGGGGAGTCACCCCATGACAATAAACGAGGGATGGTTTTTATAATATTATGTCTATACCGTATCGAGAATAAATCTGATCGCACAGGGGGGTCTTCAAATTTGTCAAATAGTATACGAGTATATTAATAAAATTTATATTTAGATATTTTAGAGTTTGATTATTATTTTCTTAATATGAAATAATGATTTAAACTTTTTCACGATAGACTAACATTAATAAAATTACTTATCTGAATGTAAAAAGTGATTAAGATGCAATGCTTATGAATACAACGCTGTGTGCGGATAAAAAGAGGAAGGAAACAGGTCGATTATTTTTCTAGAAATTTTCTTTTTTTTTTTTGGGTTTCAAAATTAGTTACTGGTAGACAGTAAACACATTGAAAATTTTAGGAACACTAATTATTTTGGTGATAATTTTGGATAATACATTAATAATATGTGCAAAAATAAACAATATTATGAACTTCTGAGATTATTATGCATTAAGGTTGCTTAAAATAACTTTAATAAAAATATCTTCAAAAAGAGAACTCTACTTTTTTAGAAGGGGTTTTGGCTGGGCATATTTATTATATTTAAATTGTATACCCCTTTATCAGGCCAGATTGATGTGTGGAAGTTGACACGCGAACAATAAATAATACAATCCATAACTTTTACTAATGCACTTCGTGATATCCATCATTCGTGACGAACGTCAGTGTGAATAATAATTACTGATTAGATAACAAAAAATAATAGTTATCTAACTACTACAATGCCAACGTTTTTTGTTCGATATTGTCTATGGATTTTTTTTGCAACGGCTGAAACTGAGTGAATTAAAAAGCATTTTGAGGTATATTATGCATTCAAAATGATCAAATCATTTTTTTTTATACATGTTGATACCCTGGGTAGGTCTTTTTGTATTGAAGGATCAAGATAAAAAAATTTTTCATTCATTTAACCTAAATTTAAATTAATTTTCATTTAAATAACCTTCTTTACATAACTTTTCGCATAAAAAAGACAATAATACACAATTCATACTTGATTACGTAATTTAATATAAAATTAATGTTTCACATATAAAAATATAAATTAGTTTATTTTTTTTATTTTTAAAAATAACATTACATAGAAGAAAAAAATAAGAATTTTCTTTTTTTTCAATCCAATGCTCCCTAGGAGTTTTTACAATAAACTCATTTAGGGACAAATAAAAAACACACATTTTATTCTAATACGCACTGACATCGCTTAGATCACAATATATAAAAAAAACAGAACCAATCCAATGAAAACATAAAACCTAAAGAAACAATTAAGTCAATTATTACAGTAACAGCAAAACCATATATTTATAAACAGTAATATATGTATACTACTTAGTCAAAGCCATGGAGGAAATTATTTTCAGACATATATCTAATGTAAATGGAAGTTGTCAAAGGATATTTCAATACAGTTTCCAATTTCCCGTTTTGAATAAATTTTCTTGCGTGGGAGTCGGATTACGATTAGATGGATTGCTTATTGGATGTTTGCGTACCAGTTCTAACTTATTATGACGTGTAATTATTTATTCGATTATTATTAGTATAGTTTTTTAGTATGCATTTTACCAACAAAAATAAATTAGGGGTAATTTTTAACTGAAAAACGTTTGATAAAATCGATTTCACACAAAGTTTCAACATGTAAGAAAAAATAATAATTTAAACATTATTTCCACACAACGTGGATTCTACCAATATTGATTATAGTGAAAAGCTACAACCCAATACAAAACAAGATAAATAAATATAATAAAAATTCCTCTGTAAAAAAAAAAAATATTTTACAAAATAATATTAACATGAACATGAACAAGTGATTTGAATAATGTATCATACTGTCAATTTTTATATTAATTAATCGTATAATATAGGATAGCCCCTAAATATAAAGGAGGAATTAATATCCGTTGTTTGTAAAATTGAGTTTTAAATATGTTTTGTTATATACTCACGGATTTTCGGGGTATCCTAAATATTTGGGAAGTCGAAATTTTCTTCATTGAAATATGGTACTATGGACGTGTTGCTTCCAGAAAACCGAGTTGCAAAGAGCAACAAAGAGAAGAAGTTCCCTTGACAGGTGAATTTAAATACCATAGATTTGCTCTGCTTCGGCAAAGTTGCATGTGCAAAAAAAATACATATCGAAAAATAAATTAAACTAAAATGTCATGTCCTTGACTACAAAAAAAAACATTATAACTGATTGCAGAGATTGTCTATAATTACAACTTGCCGTGTGCTTAGAAACTTCAGAACGAGTTGTAATTGTGTGGCTAATATTGATGTGGCTTTTTTTTGTCCTCAGCAATCCCCAATACGAAAGTTCGAGTTCGACCAGAAGCCGGGCTATGAGAAAACGTTCGGCGGGGGCGCGGGCTCCCCGGAGTCCCTGCCCTCGCCCGAGCGGCCGCCCCTGCGCCACATCGACCGCTACATCAAGGCCGAAATCCCCTGCCTCTCCAAGCGGTTCACCATCGCCGTGCTCACGTGCGTCGGCTTCATGATCTCCTTCGGTATGAGATGCAACATGGGTATGTCGAAACTCATGGCATCCAACGAGGTAAGGAACACAACATTAGATCTGTCGAGATCCCCTGCCTCTCTAAGTGGTTCACCATCGCCATGCTCACGTGCGTCGGCTTCATGATCTCCTTCGGTATGAGCTGCAACATGGGTATGTCGAAACTCATGGCATCTAACGAGGTAAGGAACACAACATTAGATCTGCCGAGATCCCCTGCCTCTCCAAGTGGTTCACTTCATGATCTCCTTCGGAATGAGATACAGCATGGGTTTGGCGTAATTCATGCAACGAGAACATTGAAACAAAGAAAGGTATTAAACATTAGACATTATGACTTCTGGAACAGCTGATTTCTTTTCTTTTAGCTGCTCTTTTAGCTAGTTCTCGTACAGTTTTGCCTTGTTCATCTTTTTAATAGGTATAATTCTTTCTTTGTCTTGCTGCACATCGACTGCTATATCGAAATAAAGAGCCTCTGTCCTTTTTAAGCAGTCCAATATCATGATGCTTACTTTTAATTAATAATTTTTGATCTCCGAAATAAGACTTAGTTAACATTAGTTTTAGATTTATAAAAAGTAATGCTTATTCTGAATATTGAGATGGAAAGTGTTTGCCATTTGCCAATTTTACTCAAAATTAGATGACAACTATTTCAACTAATCCGAGTAGATCCAATGTCTTACCTTGTATTTGGAACTACCTAAAAACTTTTAAGAATTTGATCAATAATTTTCAACTTCGACAGCTTTGGGTATGAAAAAAAGCTAGAAAAGATATTTCAAAAAAAAATTTAGTGGAAGATGATGATAACGACCATTTTTTATTTAATCTTTATTTAATATAAATCTATCACAGTTTTACTAATAGATATAAACAAAAATTATCAACTGCTAAGTAACAAATCAAACAAATTAAAATGCAACCTTAAAACCAATGATAACAACGTTACAATTATTTCCATATTCAGCGGCGATCATTTGGAAAGGATAAGCAATTAATGTCCGCATCATAAATTTGCGAGTTCCTCTTTTAATCAGCTTTTCTGCCGGTCGTTTTTACCGCCGACTGCTAGGGACGCTAACCAACAATGGGGTGGGTTTTACTGGTACTAAAATATCGAGTATTTCAGTGTAACAATATCTTAGTATTACGGATTAATAATTTCAAACTTTATTTCCACGATTTATCTTTTAAATATTTCTCCTACTATAAAAAATATTAAATCTACGGTATTTAAAAAATTTCCTTGCTTAAATTAATTTGATTTAATGTTTTTTTACACTGTTTTAATTCAGTCGCTTATAAAGTTATTTATAGATACAGCAATACGCCTACCCAGTGTAAAAACTCGATAGCACATTTATATTATTAATTTTTCCAAAATGTTCTTAATACGCTTACCCCCTAAATAAGACTCATGTTGGGATTGTAGAATGCAATTTCTTCCATTGGAATTTTGTATACAAATAGTTAATTAAAATAACAATAATTTCTCCCATTCGGATTTAACGGTACATAAGGGACAAATTGGTACCTCAAGTGTAAGTGAAATAAAATCAAGTAAAATTTATTTTGGTGTATCAATTGAGTAATGGAATATTGCTGTTATATTATTTATGGCGTTTCATTTTGCCTTTTTTTATGTCTTGACATTTTTACATAATAAAAAATACAGTGCCCCGTGTTATTTTGGGTGTAGATATGGAACAATTATAATTCAAAATATGCCTTCCAATTAACGTCGCGTCGCGAGTCGTTACGCTTTTTTTACTTGACGACAAACGTAAAATACAGCCTAAAACGAGAGTCGCACAAGTAATGTGTATCTCTCCTTTTCCTACCCCTGAGAGTATCTCATACAAGGGGTGTGGATTACCCACTATAGCCAGAAACCAGCCACCACGTTACGGTCGGTGGCTATCTGTGAAGCGGGGTAAATTGTTAAGATTTAAGCAGAGTTAAGTGTAAGATAACTTAGAGTAGGTGTAATGAATAATTAAATGACTTCATGAAAGGTTAATGGGCAGTAAAGTTGGCTATAATGGTAAATATGCCATTAATGCAAAAAAATTGTGTTGTTATTCTCCTTGTAATGTGTAATTCGCCGTATAACGATTATTTTATACTAAAATCTCGTGTAATTAAAGCGGTATATATGTTTAAAATTCCTTTAAATGGTTTAGCGGAAGCGTAATTTTCGTCAATTATACCCGAACTAGAGAGTTTTGTGCATGCGTAGAATTATGAGAGATTATGCGACGAAGAGGCTGAATAACAGGCCTAGGTCCCAGGCAATGCCAGCAGATCTAAGTCCCGTCAATTCTGTAACCAAATCACCCCTATCTTTGGTCTCCTGAAGGCTGGTAATGGAAGAGGATGATCTTTTTGCGGCACTATCACCACTCAACGTCCAAAAAACACAAATTATGTCATGTAAATGTCCCGAGAGACCAAGCCATCCGCCAAACCAAGAGATTTTAAATGTTTGTGGTGTTTATATTTTAAGACTAGATTTTTTTTCTCGTTCTAGTACCAAAAATGATTTATTTGATTCCCAGTAATCCAACCAAATTGATACTGGCATAAGTATTGGTACTATTGCACAGCGACTTTGCGATGAAAATATTTACCGAATCAGATACACCTTTTCGTATAGTAACAATAATCACTATTGTATTAATATATTATCACAATCCATTAACTGTAACGACCTACATATATGATGACAATACAGGCATGTATCACTCGACATCGGGCGCTTTGCTATTTATAAAATAGAATAGAATAGAAGTATTGGTACTTTTAATGTAATTGTGGAAAGTATTAAACTAAAAATGAACGAAGCAACGTCGCATGTATACGTACATCTTATCCTGACTGATAGATTTTATGTTGGGCTAAATGATAAAAATGATTTACAGTTTAATTTAATTTTCGGATGTTTGTTTGTTTGTTTGTTTTATTGTTTTTACGCCCAAAGGGCTTTTACATAGACATTTTTATATGATTACACATTAGGTAGCTATCCATTACTGCCATTAATGTAATACTTTAATGTGATATTCATACTTTACAATTAAAAATACAAACATATTCTTCGAATTTATTCCGTTCGTAAAATAAACGTTTTTACCTATATAAAAAGCTCGAATTACTTTGGTTCTTTTTTATTGATACAGCCCGACTTATTTGTAATATACACCTTACGCTTGAAAAACATTATGGTTAAGGCTCCCCGCGGTGACTGTTTTGTAATTCGGATTGCATTGATGTCCCAACTAAGCGAAACGCCCGCAAACAGTTCTCACCCTCGTCCCCCCACACCCACCCTGGGTGGGGCGGGTTGGCGAGGGGGAAGGGAGGGTAATACCCCGGGAGGGGATGGATAAAAAGGGTGATGGACCCTTCCCGAGGGGACTTATCTGATGCTGTAGTTAGCTCTTAATAAAGGATCTTTACATCTATGAAATATTAATAGCGGTCGCAAAAAATATGAATCAGAATGATAATAATAATTCTAATTATTGCAAGTAAGCACTTTTTTTATACTAATATATATTAAAAATATTTTTTCTGAGAGTCCGTGGTGAAATATGAAACAAAGGTACCGTGTTTGATCCCCTGAATTTTCGATTTTCTGGATGTTTATTATTTATAATATAATTCAAATTCGGGAAAATGGATCTTCAAGCGTAAACAGGGCTTATGACCTGTCATTGGCTGGGTTAAGTGGCCATTTAATGTACTGCAACATTCCCCATTCCGCCTATTAGCGAATATCCACATATCAATAGCGAATATTAGCGGATATGGTTAATTAATATGGAATTTACATTTCTAAGATAATCTTGAAATTCTGCATCGTCGTCTCTGAGCCTAGAGATTCCCCGTTCGAAACGACTTGATTTCTATTATCAAGAACAAATTTAAAAAAGTATTCACAAATTGAAATATGTGCGAATATCATAATATTACGTAGATGTATATTTCTAATAAAAAACAAACTAACTAGTATAGGTATATAGCGTAGTATAACATGAATAGTAATATTCAAAACCATGTCATACTTATTGTCTAACTTTGAATCTCCTTATTCTCAGACTATGAAGTTCAACTGGACAGTGGGGGTAGAGAGTGCTGTGGACTCTTCCTTCTTCTGGGGTTACCTGGTCACGCAGATTCCTGGAGGCTTTCTGGCCTCGCTGTTTCCCGCCAACAGGATATTCGGCACCGCCATCGCCTGCTCCGCATTCCTCAATCTCCTGGTACCCGGAGCCAAGATCCTCCATCCCTTTGTTCTCATCGTCATCAGGGTATTGCAGGGACTGGTTGAGGTTCGCCATTTTTCATATTTTATCTTATTCGTGGACTAAGATACTCTCTCCCTTATCCGCACCGAATGGTGCATGGGATGCTGTATTTATACACCAAGCGTAGTGAATCTTGCTTATTTTGAAATTTATATATTTTTTGTGTTTATTCATTACATATTATAATTTACATATTTTTTTTAGATCTGTGAAATACCTCACTTGGCAATGCCCGTGCTGAGGTATTCATTTACAATTTATTTATTTTTCCTTGCAGGTAGTATAAATTTATAAAATACTGACCATCTCAAGACACCTCATGAAGCCAGTTTTTCGCGAATAGACAAAATTTATTTTTAACTTTTTCTAATTTATTTTCAAGGCAGATGATCAGTCTTACGCTTCAGCGCAAGTCCAAGGTATCACATTTTAGATTTTTTATGTGAAAATCGCATTCACATAAATATCTCATATTTATTTCCATCGGGATTCGAACCCGCGACCTCATGCATTGAAGCCCAACGAGCTAACGCTACACCACGAGGCGGATCTACATAGCGATTAAAATTAGATGTTTCTCTCAGGATTTTCTCAGCATTTTCATACATCAAGACAAGATACAATATAATTTTAATACACTAGGTTACGTTAAAACCGAATTTAATTTTATAGGTTAAGTTATTTAAAACTCAATTTTAATACACTATGCATAGACCTACGAGTATTTTGTTATGATACATAAATTTGGTTGGGTTTATTTAGTAGAAAGCTGAAAACCTATTAGATGTTATTATGCCCTCATACATTTAAGTATTATGGACACTTAATGTAATATTTGTAGAATTTTTAATTAACCCATTATACATATCGTGGGTATACTGGCAAAAAACGCTAACTCGAAAATATGCTGTTTGGACTTAATGATGCAGTATTGTTAAGTTTTTAAAGCTCTACAATCGGCAGAAACACAAATTTTGGATAACTTATAAAGCGCCTTTTTTTTGAAGTACCTAACCTAAAATCATATTTCTTTCTTTCTCTAAAAATAAAAAGGAAATACTGCTATTAACAATAAAAGTTTTCTGAGTATGAAAATTAATTACATGTTTGAAAAAATGAGAAATAATTAAAGTTTCAACTCATAATGCAATAGAATAAAAATAAAAAATACAAATTTGAAAAAAAAACTTAAATGCTTGATTTCTCAAAACAGGTATATTAGAGTTAACGTTTTTTGCCAGTATACCCACGATATGTATGTAATAATTTATTTAATTAGTAACCCTAAATAAATGTAACAAATTTAAATCATGTAACTATAGTTTAGAAGTTTAATTTAACCGTGTGATTTTTTTAAATTATTGGGGCATAATAATAATTGCTGAAATTCAACTAATTTTACCTTGACTGTTTGTTGAGTACATTGGGATAAGATTGTCTTGCATCTACGTGTTGAATTAAAAAACTAAATGGGGCAAATGCCATTAAATGTAGATAAGTCATTAAAAAAAATCTACCATTTACACAGAAGAATTTATTATTGTCAGTCGAATTAAACATAGCAGCATGGGATACTCGATCGAAAATTAAACGTTGCAAATTTTGACTCCCTTAGTCATCCCTTAGCAGTCAGACCAACACAAACGTGCTCGTGTACTGATGATACCAATTTAAAATCCGATTATTCATTTCTGTCACGCTGTCCTAGTAACTACCGCCGTTACATTCCGACGATCCAATAATTTACAAAAGGCGTTTCCTTAAATTTAATAACGAGTAATAGAACTTGTTATTTCTTTATCCTTTTATCGAATTTCTTATCCCGTGGGGCAGATGCAGAAATGAGACGTTTTTCTTTTATAAAAATGCTTGAGATATAATCTCATTTACGAATCCAGTCGTCTTGTTGCGGTTTATAGGATAAGTTTGTCTGGTAACCGCTCGTGCATCTGAGTATCACGGAATACTCTGTCTAATATCAGATTTTATTGTAAGTATATTCCTTTGATGACACAAAGAACTGAGCTTGTTCCCTACAGCACAATAAGAAGTAAATCTCGGCTCATCTTATGGGCTCATATCCGCTCGGATGGGTCGCCATACAAAGCTCGTTTTCTATACTCTGTACTTGCTAGCACATAAATATGTATCAGGCGGACTGTTGCTATTGACACCGTAGCTTATAAGAGTTTATACAATGCATGATTTCCGACGCTCCGGAAACATATTTTCAACGTAACGCGATTTACTTGATGACTGTCCATTTTACTCCTTATAAAGTTCCTGTTGAAATTGGGAAAATATATATTTCCGTTTCCTGTTTTTTGTTACATTCAATCTCATATTTCGTTCAATACAATCTGCTTTGTTTTTGCGGATTGCGTCTTCGTACACCCAATATAAATACATCACCGAATAATAATGTATTATTAACAAACCAATTTGATTTTCTGTAGGTGTAATACAATATCTTGCAATATACTACATTGTATGTTACACACAAAAAGCACAAAGAAAATACACAGTTGTAAGGAAAATTGATTTATTTTCACATACAGAATTCTGTAGCATTGTACGCATATTAGTATTTATAATAATTTATGACAAATATAATACTTGAAGATGATAAAAATGCGATGAAAGATAATTAAGTAGGTACTCTTCACATGTTTTGTACAAAGATAGGAACTAACTGTAACACACCAAAAGTTTTTTTTATAAGATAACTGACAAATTAATTACTTTTAGAGGTATGGCAAAAATTACAGTATTTCAGTTTTGTGTCACAAAAAAAAAACACCGTTCCTTCAAAGCAAGTTATTTTCAAGGGTTGACTGATTAAAGATTTCATAGATTATATCGCCACCTTAATACTACAGCTAGGTGACTCCGATTTTTGGCTCCTGCTTCTATTCTCTTAATTAGGGGAGGGTGGGGTAAGACTACCATGCATGAGGTCCCGATGGGTGCCAATATGAAATTGGACAAAAAACTTGTCAATTTGAATGAAATTTTTACAAAAAAATATTTCATAAGTGAAACCTTGGACTGGCACTGAAGCGTAAAGATGATCATCTTGCCTTCATGTAACAAATGATCAAGATTCACTGCACTTGGTGTACCATTGCAGTGCCCTATGCACCTTTGGGTGCGGATAAGGTAGAGAAGTAGAAGTAGTAATAAAGTTACATTAATTTTGTTCGGAAAAAAAACTTACGGTGCTGTAAGTTTAAACGTATTCTTGTATTAATTGTTTTGGATAAAAGTTTTTAGTCAAAGGTTGCAGAACCCTGTTTCTAGTAGTAATGTCTTCACAGGGCGTGACGTATCCAGCGTGCCACGGCATCTGGAGGTTCTGGGCTCCCCCGTTGGAGCGCTCCCGCCTGGCCACGATCGCCTTCTGCGGATCCTACGCGGGGGTCGTGGTGGGTATGCCACTCTCAGGATTCCTCATCGCCTGGATCAGCTGGCAGGCTCCGTTCTACTTCTACGGCGTCTGTGGATTCATCTGGTAAAAATAATAGTAATAATAACAACCACTTGACCTAAATAAGGTCTACCTTACTGATTTTCGCATGCATTTCATTCGGATACGATAGTTAGGATCCAATCCACACTGGCTAATTGGTCGAGAAGATAGTTCCAAATAATAGCTTACAATAGAAATTGAGCGTTTGGCTACTTTGTTATGCACCATTTTCGTGAAAAATCCCCTCCAGGGAAGTGTACATTGATAAACTTACTAATTTATTTAATTCAAGGCCCAATAAATTTAGTGAAAATGTAAACTACGATAAATTGATTTTACTTATATGTAAAACATTGGATTCCGATTCGTTGGTGATTCTTTGGTTCCCCATTTGGTGTCAGTAATTTAATAAGTGTCCATGATTTTACGTACAATTACCTTATTTTACTGATTGGGGCTAGATTACAATGTTTGTACAATACAACTGCTAACGTAAGATTAACTAATTGGGTTCTTCCCGATTTTTTATTTTTTATTAAAAAAAATTGATTGAAAAATTACAATATCTAGGGATTTTTTTTTAAATTTTTACGATGTCATATTAACTATCTAGCGCGGTTTGAAATAGCGCTTTTTCAAATCGCTCACAAAATCCTCCATTTGGCGCGCATGCAGTGTGACGTCACAGCAATATAGGCCCTCACTACGGAATGAATTTCGCGCCTTTCATGGTCGACGGGTACGACGTCATTAGCCAATAACGGGCGTTAAAAATCATTCGTATTTTCGTGTTTTTAAAACATAAATTTATAAATGAAAACAACATCTTTGATCATTGTGTTTTATATCGCTGGATTTGTAAAAACATACTTTAAATATTTATAACGTTTTCAAGGATATTCATGTTATCGGGAAGAACCCTATTGTTGGATATGGATGTAGGTAGGTACTTAATATTTTTTGATTCCGGTATCGCATATCTACGTACAAAATTTTTGATAACTTATTGTGCATAGAATGTAACAAAAAAAAAACTGATTTATTACCCTTGGCGATCGCTTTTTAAAATAAAAATTGTTAGATTTTAATTGTTGATCAATTGTGAAACAAGAAAATCAGTGTTAAAAAAATATTATCCTTTAAATCCTTACTTTTGTTGACATTCTGCTAAATGAAACATGCTGCACAAAGGACATGATTAGAATTTTACATGTATTCTGTTAGGTATATGGTCTGGTTGTGGCTTTCTTTTGAAAAGCCCAGCAAGCACCCTGCCATCTCTGCCCGCGAGCTCATGTATATCGAGCAGTCTCTGGGGTCCTCTACCAACGTCGCCATGCCAACCATCGCCACCACCCCGTGGAGGGACTTTATGACGTCACTTCCCGTCTACGCCATCATCGTAGCCAACTTTTGCCGCTCCTGGAACTTCTACTTCCTGGTGCTGTTTCAGGCGAAGTACATGCAGACCACATTTGGCTTGGAGATTGGAGAGGTAAAGAAATTTGAGTAATTTTAATTACCAATGAAGATACGAAAATATTGATGCTGATGTCTCCGTTTGGGCAGAAGAACTGAATTGACTTTATTTAAATCTAGCTTCCTTGAACGGTCGCCTGAGCGAAGTGATCGCTTCTTCAATAAAATCACTGTTATCTAAGATTACCAACATAATTATATTACGTCCAAGAGTTGTCAGATGCCAAAGGAGTATGAACATCTTAAAATGTGAAAATTTCGCATTTTGATTTTGGTAGTTTTATATATAATTGTGTGTTAGAAAGCATACCTTTGAAAAAACTCACTACTCGTGTAAAAAAAAGCTTGGATAAACGCACTACGGTCAAAATCCAATATTATTTTAAGTATTTCTTCAGTGCAAATATACTGACAAATTCTTAGGTAAACTGAATGATATAAGGGATTCATTTTTTTTTTATTATTATTTTTAATTCTCTTACGTTTTACAGACTGGAGTGATTGCTGCCTTGCCCCATCTGTTGATGACCATTATAGTGCCCCTAGGAGGTCTTCTTGCTGATTATGTTAGGAAAACTGGAATGTTATCTACCACCAACGTACGAAAGATCTTCAACTGTGGAGGTTTTGGACTGGAAGCTCTTTTCTTCATTGTCGTTGCCTACTCCAAAACTGCGGTAAGATATTGTTGAAAACTGTTGTCATAAAAATATTAACACGTTCAAGTGACAAGTTAATAACATACTATCTTACTCTTTTCCTATATTTCGATTTTGTGGAATGCGATCTCTCATTAAATCTTGACCAATATTGTTTAGGAAACTGTCCAAACAGCTGGATGGCAGGCGTTTGCGGCCTGGTTCATTTGATCAATCATACTTGTGTGCAAAACACAATCGGGGCCCAGCGCAGCCAGCGGCGTTATTTTCTAGACATATCGATAAAATATCTTGCGTTCATACGCGTTAATGAGTTACACCAGAATTTTTTTTACAATTTTTTTTAAAATTATTTCAACCACCCCAACAGGTCAGGAGGCCTAATAACAAAGGGGAAGAACATCACTAACACCTCTTGAAGAAAATCACCATTGATTTTTATAATCTCACAGGGAATCAAACTCTGAACCTCCGTGTCCTGTGTCCAGTGAAAGCCCCACCCTTTCCCTAGACAGTTTTAAAGACTGTTGAGTCTTTTTTCAGTCCAGCACAACTCTACCGATTTTTTCAACAAGTTAAACCGCGATTTTAAGATTGTTAGTGTGATAAAAATATGGATGAATTAACGTTATGTACGCAAACAGATTCTTTTATTGCCCCTACCACTGTCTCGGCTTATGTATTATAATTGTCATTCTTTCCATCACTCAAACCAACCAGAGTCGGCCGAAATTAACAGTAGTAGGGTAATGTTAGTTTCTACCACGATCATTGTTTACTAGTTACTACTACCACCCGTGTGTTGACCGGCATACTGCCTCACCAAGCCCCCCATCCCAGACATCCACCCGTGCATCCGCGGTCAGTCAGGGAGTACAGAATTGTCTGAAGCATAGATTGACTTATTATAACAATTGTTTACCTTCTTTAGGTTCGATCAACAACTGCTCTGTCGTTTGGCGTGGCAGCCAGCGGTTTTGCCATATCTGGGTACAACGTCAACCATTTGGACATCGCTCCGCGTTATGCCAGTATCCTCATGGGCATGTCCAATGGAATTGGAACCATCGCCGGTCTGATCTGTCCCATTGTTATTGACAATCTCACCGTTAATCCGGTAAGTGCATAAAAATATAGATAATTATATTTTTATTTATTTTTTTCAACGAGGGCCAATTTCAGAGGGGGACAACACTTTAAAGAAGAATCTAACTGTTTCAATGGGACAACAGCACAAACCACTAATATGAAACAATACTTATTTTTATTTTTGCGGTCTCACTTGAAATCGAATCCTAAATATGTGTTGTTAGTCCAGCGATGTTACCATTATGCTACGAAAGATGCCAAATAGTAAGTGATCTACAGCAAAAAAATTCACTAATATCAAGGCTTAAAAATATATTTTTCTTTTGAATAAATTATCTTTCATTGAGCGATAAGTTATTTGATGTCAATAATGTTTATCAGGGTACTGAAGGATTCATCTTTTCGACTGAGAATAATTTATTCAAAATGCTTACTTAATTATTCATTATTATAACTGTAGTCCCTTTTGCGCCATGTGCTTAATAAATAATTACTAAAACTACTACTTATTCGCACCTAATGGTGCATAGGGCGCGCTGCATTTTTATCATATATTACATAAAGGCAAAATGATTTATCATATATTACATAAAGGCACTCTTTCGGTCTAAAACTAGTCCAAGGTATCACATGTGAAATGTTTTTATGAAAATCGTGATAAACCACTGATAAATTAATATAATATGGGATGACCCCGTCGGGAATCGAACCCACGATCTCATGCATGGCAGCACAACGCGCTCACCACTGATATTATAAGAATATCGTATTGCATATTATATTCAACTAACTAACTAACCATCACGCCATTTCCCCGTAGGGGTGGGCAGAGAGGATAGAACGCCATACCACTCTATCCTGACAGACTTCCTTTGCTTCCTCTACACTCATACATCTTCTCATGCACATACGCCGATTATTCCGACTTTTCACATGCCCACTTTCAAGTACTTGACGTACTTGGTCATGCCATGTCTTTCTCGGCCTTCCACACTTGCATTTAAACTTTTTAGCCGTTCTTTCATCACTCATTCGCTCCACATGACCAAACCATCGTAAAAGCCCTTTCTTAATTTTGTCGATAATGCTTATCTCAGCCTTGCACCTTGCTCTAATTTCGACATTTGAACACCTATCGTACATAGTCTTACCACACATTCTTCCTACCACACTTCTTTTTCCAACACCACGCTTCACTACCATGAAATAATATTTGATTGTAATATATTCATTACTACAGTTCTCATGCGAATGGTATTATATATAAATTCCCCAGTACTAGAAACTTCTGACTGTTCTCGATTGCCAAATAACTCTCGCTTGGCGCCTCCGAACAATATCCCCCGACACACTCTGCTGCGCTTCCCCGGCGCTGATTCTGGCGAGGGTGCTCACTGCTCACATTACAACATCTTTCAATATTTTGTTTCTTCCTAACTTTTGGCATAATTATATTATCTAGGAAACTGTAATTAATTATGAAACTGGCAACATTGGTAAATAATGATAAAAAAATATAACTCCAGAGCTTAACCAAAATGTTCATTTTATACGATCTGTGCCGTTTACGTAAAATGTACAATTTTCAAAGGGCTATAAGTAAAGATTTAATTTACAATACTAAACTGATTTTTTGTTAATTTCACATCACAGGATGATATACATACATGCCGTATTAGTTGAAAATAAAAAAAATTGCATAAATGTAATAGCGAAAGCATAATATTGCATAGTTTTTCGATCAAATTTGTTCGAAGGAATCATTATTTTACAAGTATTTTTTTTTTTAAAAAGTAACTGTAATCCATATCTATATAGATGTGGTATAAACCAGAGCTACATACCTACTATTATAAAAAATGGAATTAGTATCGAATGTTAATAATAAATAATTAGTATTTATGTTTTGTTAACTTTAAACTTTTCACGCCTATGTGGAGCATGTGGACATCACTAGATCCCTCCAGGAGACCCTATCACCCGCCAACTCTCTCGCCTCTTTTCACGTTAGGCCCGCATCAATCAGCTCTTTCGAGTACACCCAAAATATAGTTTAACACTTTAATTTGTCTTAAAATACATAGTTTAAAAAGGTGGTTTAAAAAATATTTTTTTTATGAAGTTTAAGGTACCTAAAAATGCAATAACTTTTTAACTTATACAATCATTTTGACGGTTAGGATTTACATTTATTCAAATTTACTAAACAGCACTTAGTTCATTCATTTTAAAACCATTTAAACTGTTTAGAATCGCTGTATTCATAGTCCGTATATTACATTCATATCGCATTATGATCACGTACAACGGGTCCACGCATCGCTGGCTTTTCGCATTGGAAAACTCGAGCTTTATAACGGAGCTAGGGGTAGGGGCTAGGGGTGATAGGGTGGCAGGAGATTGATGGCTGGAAGTGAGAAGACCATTCATATCATATCGCTACAACAGCTTCCATGGACTATGAATAACGCCAAGCTGATTGAGGGAAATTACTTTTGCCGTTGGGTATATCAATTCGTGGTGGCGGTGTTTGAAAGAAAAGTTAAATGCTATTTTCAGATGGGAATAAAGCGATATGTTTAACATATAGGTTCAAATTTAAAAAAATATTCCAGATATTTTACGAAAGTGCTTATTCATTGTCATTTGTATCTGGAAATTCTTAGATGTTTCGCATTTGATGACATTTTCAAAGTACCTAGAGAAGTGGAAAGTTTGATCTAAAAACGTAGAATTAAAGAAGATAGGTATAGATTGTTAAACGATTGCTTAATCTAGCCTTGTAGTGAACCTTGTAAAGGCCCTAACGCTCCATTTGTATGTCTTATGAGACACACCTATATTTATTGTAGTCGACACGTTCTTATCAAATATAACTATGCTTGGAATGAAATTAGTCCGTATGATGGTTATAGAACTAAAAAGGTAAATAATGCAATTGAATGAACTTCAATGCAGAACTTTCCTATCTTACCCAGATACGACTTTTTAGATAAACAGACTTAATTTTCGCTATAAAAGGGGTAGATATAATATTTTTAATTTTTTTCACTTAAGATTTTTTTAAAAAAATACCAAAATAGTATTACTCCAGTAGACATGTCTTCATACCCATCTCTGTTTCAGCAAAAATTGCACAAATACTAGATTTGCATTCAGGTAGCTAGTATTAAAAAATGATAACATATTCGGATTAACTGTATGAAACCATTTCATGCATTTCAAGACGGCTGATAGCTGGAAGACAGTGTTCATCATGGCAGCCACCGTTCACTTGGTCGGAATAACTTTCTATGGCCTATTCGCCTCTGGAGAGCTCCAACCCTGGGCCGAGCCGTCCTTGGAGGAGCAGATGTCCTGGGAGAATGGGCCTAAGCCGGTCATCAAGGAGGACAACACAAGGGAGACTAATTTGGTAAGCCTTGACGATTAATAATATATTACGCCCTGGAAAACTCTAACTGACCTTGAAGCAGCAGATGTCCGTTTAGACCCCCTGATGAGCCCAAATTGGTCATCAAGGATGAAAATATGTAGGAGACTTAATGAACTCATTACGACATCCTTACGACGATTCTAAAGTTTACTATAACACGATATCATTTACCCTACTCAGTTTAATCTGATAAATAAGGATAATTTATTTACAAGATTTAGTTTGCGTAATTGAAATTCCATTTAGTTCATCAATAGAATTATGTTTTTATGGGTTGGTGTAAAATAGCCCTTCTGAAGAAAATTAATTCAGCTGATACTAATTAGAATTTTATTAAAAAAAGCTTTTTTCGAAACAGTAATTTCTCTGAAGAAACGAACACAAGAAATCAATCTTATTTAACTTTTTAACATAGTATTATCAGAATTTCTTCAACCAACCACAAAACATTATGATGACGATGTACAATAAAAATCAAATATGGGTTACATCATGTTATTTACTTATGTATACGTTTTTTAAAATTTCTAGTGTCTATTTCGAAAACATTAAATAATTTTCATTTGACAAATGAGAAAACATGTCCGTCAGATCAAAGTATTTAGGTAACAAAGTATTCGTGACTTATACCGTCAGATCACAGTATTTGTATCTAAGATATTTGTAACTTATACCGTCAGATCAAAGTATTTGCAACTTAGGTAACAAAGTATTTGTTACATATACCGTCAGATCAAAGTATTTGCAACTTAGGTAAATAATCAAAGGTTGGTTTATTATGATCGCCTGATAAATGACTTGTTCTCCAGGATGCCAGTCCAGGTACACAGATGGTCACCCAACCGCCCCCAAGTTACGGGGCAGTTCAGCATGTTCCGGGGAATCCATTTGCCGCTAGTATGGTGGAGGAGACCCCCGTACAACCGCAAGCCCAGGATACTTACATGCATGGGACGGTAGATGACAGAACTTATTAAAGAAACATTTTAGCTAACTGTACTCAGTACAACTCAATACAAAATCTAGAACATCAGTATGATTAATTTATTGGTTATTGCACTACATAATTTCGCACAATTTTTTATCAAAATTAAATTATTAACTTGTTTATAATGCACCTTTCTTTCGGTTTTGCGTAGTTTATTTGATGTTCTAGGCTTTAAATTGATAAAAAATGTATTTTTAAAAATTACATAAAATGTATTTAACATAGATTCAAATTACTTATTGGTGATTATATAGTTAAAATGTGTGTTTGATTTCAATATTATATCATCGATTATATCTGTTTAGCCTCTATACAACGTATGTAAATATTATACCGCTCTAGGAATGTATATAAGACAAATATATTGTTGTTGAATTCTTGAAAAATATACCATTGTCTTAAGTAGGGTCTCGATGATTGTTCTGCGTTCTAGAAATGAAGTTTGTTACTGTATTAGATATACTTAATTTTAAAAAATGTACTTTCTATAAACATACTCATTCTTGTTAAAAGTGTTAAATAAAAATGCGTCGTAAAATTGTGTAAAAGAGCTATCATAATATAAAAATATTACTCAGTACCCATTATCAATCTGCAATAAAGATTACACAATTACCTAAATAAAGATATTTTTAAAAGCTAATTAAAAATGCTATTTTGTCTGCTGAAAATCTTTGGCAATGGCAATGAAATAACTAACGTAGGTCAAAAAAATTATAAAACAATAAATAGTAAGATATCTAAATAATATGTAAATATTTATAAACTGTTATTAATTTCTCTTCTCTTTGTGCACGCTATCACTCAAATTGCACGATGAGTATAAATTAGTAATATTTACTTTAGTTTGAAGAAAATCAGGAGTATTGTGATCACATCAACGGAATGCAATTTTTCTGTTTTAATTTAAAACCAAAGTATATATTACTAATTGGAGCAGAACACACTGTATGATAGTGGTTAATGAGCACTGCATTTTCGTTTTATTAAATTCAATTCGCACCACCTTGTCTTTAACTATTAAATTTGTTACCGAAAAAACACAGTTTTCCTGTTTTTCATTTAGCTTATATTTTAAATGCACCTTTTGAAGCACTCATATGATTTGAATAATGATTGCACGATGTATATAACACAGAATAATGTTGGTTTCAATGCACTTCTAAATTCGCACTAAACACTTCAAATTATTTTATTTATTTTACCACACATAATATATAATATTGATTATAAATAAGGAAACAGCTTTTGTGAAGTCAAAGCCTTCGAATATTATTTTTATAAAAGGATTTTTGCGAAAATGTAGAAGCTTATACATGGCGAAAAGGGTACAAGATCCCCCGGCAATTGTTAAAAGTGCACTATTGAGATATATTTATTCCTTTAATTTATTTAGATTTAGGTGACTTCACTGAGAATTTGAAATAAATTAAACATGTCAATTTATAGATACCTATGTATCGTAAATATCTATTTACGCGGTAGATTGAGAAATCTTTAAAATGTATGATCATATCCGATTTATCTGAAAACATCAGAAAGTATATATCTTACCAACCGAAACATGATCAAATAAATTTGGTAGGTAAGTGTAAAATTTCTTATGTTTTGAAAATTTTTTGGCAGCACAAAGATTATTTTTGTACGAAAGTGCCGAGAATATTTTATACAGTAAACAAGTAGATCAATGGGTAAATAATGTTTTTTTCAACAACTGTGTACAAATACTTGAAGACAAATTACTGGATTATACCCATGCTGGGCTAATATCAGATATTATTGGTATCCCAACAGAGACAGAGAAACTCTGGAAACGAATGTGGATTATCTAGGCATTTACAGGGCTTATGACCTGTCATTAGCTGGGTTAAGTGGCCATTTGATGTATTACAAGATTCCCAATTCCGCCCATCATCTGAACATGAGAAATTTCGGAACATCTATTAGTATGAATTATCATGCCACGTTTCACTTTACAGCCAGTGACAGGTCATAAGCCCAGTAAACGCCTAGATAATCCACATTCGTTTCCAGAGTTTCTCTGTCTCTGTTGGGATATCAATAATATCTAATGTTTTTTTCTTTAATCAATCAATCACAGTACATTTTATGTAAAATGACTAAATTAGGGTGAAATTCAGTAGGTACATCAGATTTATCATACATTTTACGTCAGTTGGATAATCGTTTGAAGAATGTAAAATACAGAGAAAATATCGTCAAACCATATTTAAAGTGTTATTTATATTTAGGGAATAGGTACATAATTTTTTATTTATATTTTAAAGTATTATCGTATGGGGTGATCTCACTCTATAAGGCTGTGTCGACAATAAATGGATGCGTAGAAAATGCAATGCTAACTATAAATAATAATCTAGAAGTATAAATAATTATTGCATATTTAGCTTATTAAGTTGAAGGTTCTGGATCAGTGTGCAATTGAAATAATCTAAGATAATGTAATAAAATAGGATTAATATTTTTGATTGATAATGGCAAAATGTTCGAGTAATGTGTAATGCCGAGCATGTGAAAATTAACAATATGAAAAATAATATTGAATAAAATAAAAAATTTCAGGCCATCAACAAACAAATACTATCATTAAGCTGCACGATTTGTTTTAAAAGGAAATAAATAGTGTTACAATATTGCTTATTAATTTTGAAAATAGCGTCTGAAATTTCATCAATAAACTTAAATTTGATATTATTCACAGTAACTGAAAGTGTTGATCTTACAGCTAAATCAAAAGTTATTTGAACATTAGCGTTTTTTTTCCACTGAAGTTATGTTGCTTATTTTTATCAAAATCTTAAATTACTAACAAAAATCCAAAGAAAAATATTTCATATTTCAAAAACTTAGATGTTAAGTAAAATTAATATGTTTCATTTTTTCTCCGTATCTTCAATACATCTTTCAAATTAATTCTGTCCAAATCTTTTTCCCAATACTTACAACCAATAATATTACCAATAAAATTTGTGTACCTTCTTACTTCTTGAATTTTTAACATATTTCTATATTTAATGTTCACCATACTATTATGAACTGTCTAGACTAAACATGTCCTAAAGGATACTATTCGTGTGTAAAATGATACTTGTTATATTACAAAACTATAAAGATAACCTACAATACGTTCAATATGGATTGAGTAGCTCGTGTTCAAACAGGAATAGAAATGTTCCTGTTATTGATGTTTTATGTTAATTAAGTTATCTGCACCTAAAAATAGACTTTCTCACCCCATTTATTTTACATTAGTGGAAACGTAACATCAAACAAACAAAAAATTTGTAAAAAAAAATATTATTTACATATTGCACGTAGATTAATAATTACGTTTTGCACTGTTTATCATAATTTATTAATTTAAAATAATATTTAGTTTTTTCTACTTTTAGTAAAAAAAACTGAGTACAACTATTTTTAAAATAGGCTCCGTTTTATTTGCACTTTAAAAAGCAATTTTCTGCGCACATTTCCTTTAATTCCTAGTAAGTATGTGATTGGTATAAAATTATATATTATGTTGTTTATTTATCAAGTTCAATTCTTTTTAATATGTTATGCACCTTACGATAATCTTAAAAAATGCACCTAGAATATAAGAATTTTCATTGAATGATTTTATCTAAATATACAAATATTTAATATAATGTCTAATTTATCTTGTTGTTACACTACGCTGTTGAATTACTTATATGTGTTTAAATGCTTCAAGCAGAGTATTATAAAAAACATATAATAATAAATGTTTCTGTAAATGTGTATATCATCATACTTCAAATAATAGTTGTTCTTATTTATTGTAATGATATTTCTCCAATTTCAGAATTGTGTATCAAGTATAAAATAAAGAAATAAAAATATGCATCCAATGCTAATATTGAGTTTTATTTCAAACATTGTATAGGTACCTATATTATTGTGATGTATGAATATACAACGTAACTGTATTATGACCGTTTCTTGGAATGAAGCAATGTTTTAAAATAAATATTATTTTATTATACACCGTGTCCCACAATGAGACCGCGAAACTCCGGAGGGTGATTGTTCATGGTATTCTGAGAAAAGGCATTTTCATTTTTTTAAGAAATTAGAATTGAGTTTTTTTTTGAAAAATTTTACTAACATTTTTTTTCTCAGAATATCATGAATAATCACCCTCTGGAGTTTCGCGGTCTCATCGTGGGAAACGGTGTATATTTATTTCCACAATCTAATGCTTTCTTGTATGCTTAAATAGTCGTACTACGAAGAGTAATACTTTGTAGGTATTTCAGGTAGGTACTTACCCAAGATAAAATAAAAAAACGTTTCGTATTTACATACTTAAACAATATATATTTATTCAAACCCTGAATAGGTACACGATATATTTACAAAATAATTTAATACTTAATAATAATGATAATTTTATTACATGCCTGTAGCACAAAATGGCCCAATCTGAATTTAGTTCAGCCTAATTCTAAGTTATCACAATCTACTATTCTTTCTAGATAGTTTATTTCACTACATTAAGTCTTAGTAATACAGCTTCAAATCACTAACTTTTATGGTATTTAGGTACCTACTTAACTTTATCGTTTATGATTAGGTTCTCTGCCTTTTCCAGGAAATCCTTTTGCATATGGTGGCTTGGCATTGGTTGAAACATAGTAAATCCCCCGAGCTCTAAAAAAGTTTAAAAAATATTATTATAGTACCAAATACTGCAGAAAAACATTAAAGGCCAGCTAGGTATATATCGATACGAGGTTAATAAAAGCATTTATCGACCTTGTGTCGACGATTTTCTATTGATTTTCGCAAACACGTTGGATAAACTTTTCTATCGACGTCGTACCGACCAGTCGATATATTGTTCATCTATGCCCTGAATTTTATAGATGAATCTACCAGCCTCCAGCTAGGTAAAGAAATTCATTTCTAGCTCGACTTTAGCTAGCCCTAGCCTCTTGGATTAGAAAAAAAAATAGAGATCAGAGTTTTTTAATTAAGATGTTATATTTTCTCAAGAGTGAAAAAAATTACTCACTCTTGTGAAACATGTTCTCCCATCAAGACATATTCAGTGTCTCTCGGTTCACACCAACCGATCAAATAAGATATCAGACTTGGGCACGGTCCTGCCCAAAACCCATCCGGACTGTTTATGGACTCGATAAAGTATGGCGTTACCTTCGTGTGGTCACACGATAAAGTCTCTGAAATTTCGATGCAAATATTAACATAAATAATTAAATAAACTGATTTAACCCATCCGCATTTTAATTATTTAAAAAATAATGCGCTGAAGAAATGCATATGAAATTTTCCTACAAAAGAAAGAAAAATTTCCCCAACCCCATTTTTTTCTTCTCGTAATGAGAACTTTACTGTATCTACAGTAAGGCCCGGTACGCATTAGGCGCTTTGGTAACAAAAAAAAGCGCGCGCTTGAATGTGTACACCTTTGAGTGACCTCTATATTCTTAAAACGCGCGTTAGCAAAGCGCCTAATGTGTACCGGGTCTAAGTACTAGTAGTACCTTGGCCATGTCTTGGCGGTTGATATTTTATTTTATTTAATTTAATTTATTTATTTACGGAAAAATCCATTTTAAAATACAGAGTTAAGCATTAAAGGGATAACAAGCAGTAAAATAAGTGACAGAACATTAAATTGGTGAAGCTAAGACAGTGATAATAAATGTGGACACACTCAAGACAGGATCGGGTCTACCTCAGTGAATGTTTAAATCTAGATAGACTTACACCGAAGAAGTCTAGATCCCGTCTTGAGTTTACAATACGACACAATCGAGACAATAGGGCATGAAAACCATAGTTAGTTTTATTTCTCAACCTACGGACTGGAATACAGAAAGTCACTTGAGTCAGTAAAGATGGTATCTATCATGCCATTTAGCAATTTAAATATGAAAATGGAATCAATGTTAGACTTTTAAAGACTAGAGATTCTCAACATTGACTCCATATCTTCATAGGTGTAATCATCTCTCCCCAGACCGATCATCCATGCTACTTTTCTGAGTAGGCGGTGCCGCGATAGGTTGAAATACATAAAATATTATAGAAAAAAATATTTAAGTACCTAGCCGCCGCTACATCTTCGCCTTCGCCTTCGAAAAAGTATTCCTGAGAAGTGGCATTCCATGCTTGAAAAATACTACCTTGACAGCTAGTGACCCCTACGTCACTCACTACGTCTTCACTAGGAATCTACGTCATCACCAGGCATCTACGTCACACGTTTCAAAGTGTGAGTCTATTGGCCTTAGTGCTGGAGTCTTTAGACGGTGAATTTGATAATAAGTGGTGTTATAAAATTAACCCTAGGAAGCGTATATTGTTAGAAAATTTGTGTGTTTTTCGAAGTTGTAAATCATTTTACTTCGCTTTTTCCTAGTATAAAGTTGTACAAGAATGTAACATGTAACGGCGTCAATGGACACTCTGTTAGCAGAAATAAAAAGCTTCACTACTAGTACCCCCTATTGGCACAATTGTAAAGCTGAATGTAAAAGGTTATGATCCATGCTAATATAGTAATACAATATTATCGTGGAACAGAACCTGATAAAGCTTTTATTAAAATCCTATAGGAGTCTACGTATTGTTTGGTAGAAGTTGTAATTTGTAATAAAATCGGACCCTTCGTCAATATAAATCATAACGATACATTGTATTGAGATAAATAATAATTTTAAGAAGTGCCTAAACCCAATAAATTTACGAGCAAAAAAATGGATCGAAAATGTAAAGTACGATAAATTGATTTCACATAGGTGAAGTAGGTACTGGATTCTACAAAGTTTTAATTAGGTACGTTTACATTGTTCAGACTAATATCAGTTTGGTATTAACATAATGATTTTACTTACTAAATATGGTATCGTGAGCGCACCCCGGTTGACTTGTGCCCCCGTTCAAGTAGAAATCTGCATGGCCATTGGGCCCCCACTGGCCCAGGATTCCCGCCCTGTGTGTAGAACATCCACAAAATGAGCGTCTGACGGATCCAAATCTCTAGAGCTGTTGTTGCCCATGTAGAACACTATGGTTGGATCAAGACCTGGAAAACCAACAACAAAAAAACTTTTGGCTGTCTGTAAAGTCGGTTTACGGACGATATTTTACGTGATAACGTCATAAGAAAACATTGATGAAAAATAGCACACTTTTATGAATTGAATTGAATTATTATTACCGCATTATTATTAAACGCATCGGCCGATGGAGTGGAAGAGAGATAGATGCGTCACAAACCGAACGCTTAGGCCGATCGTGCCTCTCTATCGCTTGTTCCGCGCTCACTTGCACACTCGGCTCAGGTGAAACGTGACAATGAGTCATGCTTTTTCGTGTGTGCAGCCGGCGTTTATCGATTTATTAGACGTTATCACGTCAAAAAATCTTAGTAAAAAAGAAGAAAAAAAATTGATACAGCACAGCGATCACCCACGTGGTCACGTGTTTATGTAGGTACATATAGATATAGTACATAAATATATATATATATCGCAGTCAGTTGTGACATGTGACGTTACACATAACGTTACTCATTAAAATCTTTGACACTCTTTTTTATACGCGTCATAAATGCGATATGTACCTATACCTATGATCACAGGGCAGAGATGATGGGTTATTTATTAGGGTTAGCAATTTATAAAGGTGAGTATTCTTTGGGTAGATAATAAATTATTGAAACAATCAATTTTTCTTCACGTTTGTAAACATAAAATTTTAAAGGTTACAAATGTAGAAAAATTCGAAGACATGATTCCTGGTTTTGTGTTTTACAATTATTTTTGACCCTCAATAAAACGTAGACATATTGCTCATCTAAACGTGGCCTAGTACTTTTCTAAATCTGTAATAAGAGTATTAAACAAAATAATACTAGAAATAAACCTGCTATACGCTGATTGGCGTGGGTTGACTGAACCAGGCAAAAAATATTTCTTAGAGAAATTATGCAAATATCTTGCATTTCGACTGTCGAATTATGAATATATTAAATTTAGTACGAGTTCAGCTGCATTTGGTGATATAGAAATTTGTCACATAGATAATAGATAGTTACTAACAAAAGATAGATCTAGAAAACGTTGAACAAATGAGAATAAGAACATGCTAAAATAATAAGAGTGCAGAAACGATTAAGGTCAATATAAAAATTGTAAAAGTGTGATAATACTAACCGGTGATTCGGCCAAGCTTCCCCTCCAGCAAGTGGTTAGCCACGAGTCCAGCGATGTGGGCTCCCACGCTGTACCCGATCAGGTGGAGCCTGTCGGGAGGAACCCCCCGTGGGTGATACTGCAGGTATTCCACTAGCTGAGCGATGCACTGGCTGCAGAAACGTGGAGACCATGCTATCTAGTGGCAAGTTCAAGCGTACTTTAGCTAACAGCTTTTATCAACAACATTTTGAATGAATACAAATACTTGTAGACAAATTACTGAATTATACCCATGCTGGGCTGATATCAGATATTATTGATATCTCAACAGAGACAGAGAAACTCTGGAAACGAATGTGGGTTATCTAGGCGTTTACAGGGCTTATGACCTGTCATTGGCTGGGTTAAGTGGCCACTTGATGTATTACAACATTCCCCATTCCGCCCATCTTCTGACAACCATTGAATCCACATTCGTTTCCAGAGTTTCTCTGTCTCTGTTGAGATATCAATAATATCTGATATCAGCCCAGCATGGGTATAATCCAGTAATTTGTCTACAAGTATTTGTATTCATTCAAAATGTTGTTGTTAAAAATATTTACTGGTAAAAATAAAGCAAATAAAAATTGGAGAGACATCTTCAGGCGTCTTCTAGTAAGTAATCAAGTTCGGATGAACCTTACCTACACCAATAAAGTTAGATTGCCCCAAAAAATGCTTAACTTAATTCTCAACAGATGTTACTATAGGGAAAGAATATTTAAAATATTTAAAATCTGTCGACATCACAACTCGCATGTGGATTCTTCTGTAACAAACTCAACATATATACAAGTTTCAAAAATTTGTCATACATGGTTGTCAGATGATGGGCGGAATGGGGAATGTTGTAATACATTAAGTGGCCACTTAACCCAGCCAATGACAGGTCATAAGCCCTGTAAACGCCTAGATAACCCAAATTCGTTTCCAGAGTTTCTCTGTCTCTGTTGAGATATCAATAATAACAGCTTTTATTTTCAACTAGTCCTCATCCTCCTTGCCGTAAGGAGGGTGAGGATTAGCACATCCAATGTTATAGTTCCTCCTCCAGGCCCAGGCAGAAAAACTGGGCCAGTAGGAAGGGAGCGAGTTCCTAGAGGTGTGTTGGACTGTAAAAAGACTTATAAGTATTTAAAACAATCTAGGGAAAGGGCGGGGTTTTCATCGTTGAAGAGGAATTTTAATTTTATTTAAATTTTTTTGATGATTTAACTTGATGAAAAAATTAGTAGAGTTGTGCTGGACTGAAAAAAGCCTCAATAATCTTTAACTGTTTGAAAAAAACTGCATCATAGGCATGAATAAACCACACATATATATTTTTTTGTAATCTCACAGGAAATCGATCTCGGAGCCTCCGTGGCGTGAGTACATTACGAGGGGCCGTCATGTTTGTGTTAGGAATGTACCATTGTGTGTTGTAGAACGGATTAAAAAACATTTTTACTAAAATTGTATCAACAAAAAGTTTTTCCAATCATTTTTTAAGATGTAGCAAAACAACTATGCAATTTTCTCTTCAAGAAAAACAACTTTTATTGAGTTCAAAGCTTACACCGAATAGTAAACCAACCATGGATTAAATTACTTCTCCGACTCTGCCAAATTACAAGGCTTTTTATAAGTGACTAATTATTTATTGGAATGACAAATAGAACAGCATTGAACTTGTATAATCACTTTAGATACATCACAATTTACTTGTTTAACTTATAAACTTTTCGGATTGTGATAGATTTGTCTAACTGTTTAATAACATATTTTTAAAAAAAAAAGCTTATTTTGTAAACTCTAAATTCTGTGATATATTTTTACTATTAAATTCGTATAACTCTCAGCCTTTAACTATTACAGGTTGATAACCTTCTGTGATAAACCTGAATAATTAGAAAATTTGTCACATAGGTAAAAATTAAATCAAATTCCCCTTAATATAACATAGGCGTTTAGGGAATCTATGTATTCAAAAAAGTTTGCAAAGGTAATCTTCATTTCTTCTCTTCTGTTTTACCTGGGCTAAAAAAAAGTGGATGGGAATTAGAGAATAAGAGTATTTTATCCTTCCAAACTTTAAGCTTAACACCCAAAACGTAGTCATGTCATTTCGTATCTGACAATAAAAACATAGAAAATATGGAAAACTATCCACCAAAATACCTGCAAAATCTGTGTAGATGGAATTTTAAAAATAAATACACCACAAACACAAGGCGCTTTTGAGGCGTTCTTGATAAACCTTTTGCCAAAGGGTATAATTTGAAGTTATTTGAAATTCAATAAACATGCACATACGAAGCGAGTGCACCCGGAAATGGGCGATGAAAAGCACCACAAAAGCACCCCAAAGCCACCCCGTTTGTGCTCAAATGACATCATTTTTTTTGGATGTATTTCTACTATTTACCTGCGTCTATGAAACTTACCTGACTAAGACACGGTTCCTTTACCAAGGTTCCAAAATCCACAATGAAAATGTTGTAGTTTCCTCTGGTAAAATAAGCCTTTCTCATATCTGTACTCGGTGCCAAGTTCCTCCCCCCTCCGAACCCGTGAATCACTATCTTAACAGGGTTGGTTGGGTCGAAGTTTGATTTGAACAATGATTTATTGTCGCGTACATTGATTAGCTGTCCAAACTCCTGTGTTTTCCTGCAAAACAGATTACAAGTGAAAACAATTTTTTATTTTTCCGTTTACTAAATTGATTCAACCGTTTACTCACTAATTCATTGTCCACAATCACTTATCGATTAATTTTGTCCACAATCGCTTTCGATTTATTGTATTTCATCATTTATTTACGTAAAGTATTAGTATATTAGTACTAACATATCATGTATTTAGTCGTTTATTGATACAGTGAATTTAATCGTTTCGCAAGTAATTCATTAAATTAAAATGATAACTAAATGATTGAAAAATACAATTTGTTAAGAATTTAAGCTGAATACGTATAATTTGACAAAAAAATATTTTCCGGTGCAATCTATTGATAGTATAGTATATTTTATGTTTAGCACCCATGGTATGTAGAAGTTTCTTTGTTCATAAATTTGATGAAAGTTAGTTGCAGATGGAAATGGATATAATTGATTACATAGAGAGCCAATTATGCTATTTTTGGAAAATATAATACGAAAATATTATGCAATAATGCTTTTATTAAGATATCCTTTGACGTGGCGCAGCAACTAGAATTTTGTTTTCACTAATTATTATCTAAAATGCAACCTGTTGTTACGATGGAAAAATTAATAGAAAAACAAAAAAAAAACGTAACGCTAATTAGAACCTAATAGACAAATTGTGTAAGCGGTGATTGTTATCTTTTTACAAAGAACCTTGAGAACCGGTTCGATTTTATTCAATTTAGGTGTAGGGTATTCATTTTAACTTTCTGCAAATAACTACGAATTGTACATGCGCGAAATTTTCATCTAAAACAACATTTTTTTTCTCACAAAAGTTGCCAATCGCTTATACTTGGAGGCAGTTTGTCTTGATCTTTGTTCATCTGACATAAACATTTACATTATTATATCTCGTTTGAGCTTTTATAGCAGTTGGAAAATTGATTATTTATTGAGTATCTATTATATTATGTAGGTTAATGTCAGAATCACTACAATGTAAAAGTTATAAAACAGGGACATGAACTTAACTTTTACTACAGTATTAGGCAGGGCCGTTTACATAATTATATAGGCTCATTCAATCTTCAATCGCAATTCAATTTTATAGTGTCGTAAACCACACATTTTTAATGGACTTTATCAAACCTTTCGATGCTTAGAAATGAAAAATTTGAATTGGAGAAAAATAATATGTAGTTTAAATATTTTTGCGCTATAATGGTGCCACACTACCCCATATACCTATGCGTTATGTAAACGTAGCGAAAGTCCAGAGTACAAAATCATTCAACAAAACAGGTCATGGGAAAAATGATTTGACAGGTTTGTATCATAATTAAATGTAATTATAGACGGTATGCAGCACAGTGCATTGTGCTTTGTTACATTGGTTTAAGCTTAAGCAATCATTACTGTAAAGATGTGGGTATTGAAGGGTATAACACTAGGTGCCAATACCTATACCTAAAAGACCTAGGTTCTTCATAAACCTAGACAAAACCATTATCATGAAAAACTATGTGAGTACTGCAGCAAACATTGAACAAGTAAGACAATTTTTCTAGAGCCAGCTCTCTGAACTTGGGACCATCCTGTGTATTCAATGTAAATAGCGTGTATATATTATGTAAATACGAACTTTCCTATATACCGACTACCATTCCACCGAAGACTTCTTATTGAAGAATCTAACATCCCTGAAGTGAGCATATAATAGACACCACTCCTACATTTTATACACCAAATTACATCGAGTTTATTTTACATGAAATCGTTCCTTAAAAATATTCACATCCCAAATTACTTCATAAATAACTATTTCTTCTGTACTAACTTGTTCCCGATATTTTAGACGATGACTGAGTTACAATTTATCGGCGGTTTACGTCAAAACAACGCAAAATGGATCCGAGTTTTACAGTCGCACGTAAGTTGATGATCCAGTAGTTTAGCTTGGAAGCAGCTTTTGGAATTCATAATATTCAACAATGTATATAATATGTCCTTTTATAATCGTCTTTATTTAATGTTAGATCACTGTTACATTGATTTGCTGGTTTGGACACCATAGCAATGCAATAAAACCAAATTCAAAATTAACCTATTTACATAAATACCTACTTCTAATTTTTAGTTCAAAGAAATTATGGACGGTTCTGTTAAAATAATATTATGAAACCTATTAAACAACTGACCAGTCGTAACTTAAGAAATACGAATAGGAATAACGATTTTATGTTAAGTAATTGCACATTCCTAAAATAATATGTTATCTCTTACTGTTCGTCGACATAAAACGTTCGTTTTAATTATTATTCTACTATTGCTTAATTTTATTATTGATGGTTGATGTTGAGAAATACTGAAAATGCACACGTAACAAAATATGTTTAAAATACAAACAAAATACTACACTACAGTTTATTATACGTGGAGTAACAAAACTCGTAGTACAACCCGAAAACTGGAGAATCTACATCATATTTGGAGTCGAATGTGTAATATGACTTTATAAACTGAGCTTGAAAATTTTTTTTTTCTTCTCATGCAAGCTTTCATAAGTATGGGCAGATTAAGTAAAATTACACAAATGCTTATTAATTGCGGTTTAAAAAAAAAACATTCACGGATAGTATTAGTTTGACTAAATAAACAATTTACAAAAATTTATCGCAAAAAACAAATTTTCTTCATACTCAATTTTCTTGAAAACTATGGGTCAAATATTTTTTTTTACTACAAAATGGACTCCAAATATGACGTAGATTCACTGGTTTTCCACTTGTACATCGAGTTTTGTTACACCATGTATAGCACGCATATCAATGTAAAGCAGTGCACAAGAAAATTCCTCACACTGTTGCATTCACAAATAATTAGCCCAGATTATGGAAACCGCAATGTGCTCCGAAACGTAGAAACACAAGCCTTAAAAACGTGGTATAACAACCTAGGAAAACAAAATATGTATTTTATTTTTCTTTGTTTATTACGAGTACAACTTACAGCACTTTTTTTTTATTTTACAAACATTACAAGTAAATACCTACATACACACGAATACTATTTAATGATTTCTCTTAAAAGTTAAAGGGACCCACAGCCCGGTGTTAAACGCCTTTCACATTAGAATCTATTCATTTTAGAACTTTCACGCCATTTTAGGAAAGTAAAAGTTGATGTAGGAGCATTTTGAAGTTCTAGTTTCATTTGAAGGAAATTTAGGAAGTAAGGCGGTACCTTTTTAAGTGCAAAGGTAAAAAGGTTGTATTTTTAAGCAAAAGGTAAAGTAGTAAACATTTTTATATCCCAACTTTTCATTTTACGTTTTGTGAATTTTAAAAAATACGATATTATTTATTTATTTAAAAGGTAAATTGACGGACAGAAAGTCCATTATAAACATTATAGATACCGAAATTTTTACAAAGAAAATTTTATTGCAAGGACAGAAATAAACAGCAAAGACAAAGAATTATATTTTAAATTAAGTAAAATTGCATAAGCTGACGGACAGATTCTTCAGCTGATTTATAAAGAAAGACATTATACACCAAAATAATCAAATTTTGATGATCGTTCACCCGGCTGATCATTCTGGGTAAAGGTGAAATAAATAATTGGTCCTAAGATGACCGAGAACAGCATTTCATTATTTTCTTATCTACGGGTTAACGTAAAAACGTTAAAAATTAATTTTCAAAAATTATAAATTTCAGGGCATCAATGAGACAGTTCATAATTTTCATACATGCAGATCATATCCGCAACGCAATGCCTTATGATATGACATTGTAGATTGTTGGTTAATAGGTAATGGAGGATATTTTTGGCAGTTTTTGAAAAAAAAATAATCAGAACCTACCTCTTTAACACCAATAAATCATATACTATTGAAATTTTCTGAAACACAACTTCTCAATTTAAAAAAAATACGGGTGGGAAAAGGTACTATTAATTTTTTTCTCAGATTAGGGTTCGCTGAGTACGGTGCACATAGGTTAGACTAAATAAATTATCTTAATATCCCTTAACTTTTATAAAACATATTTGTAAAAATATGATACACATTTGACCAACAACGTAAGCTACATATTATTTTAATGAGTTCGCTCTAAAATATATTGAGTGATATAACCATTCTTGGTAATAGGTAATCACATTACATTTCTGTTATTTCTTACGCATCATTTTAAAACCGTGAAATGACGAAGAAAGTTATGGACCTCTCGCAGTGAAAGTTTGCATCATATTACTCGCAATAAGAGAGTTAATCTGGGTACGTTTTTATGAAAAGATTATCTGAAACAGCCTAATTTGCACATACCTAATATAATCAACACACTAAATTAAAAAAAAAGCCTCAATAGGTAAAGGTACTATTAATTTTTTTCTCAGACGAATTAGGGTTCGCTGAGTACGGTGCACATTTGTTTAGACTAGTAAAAATTATCTTGAATATCCCTTAACTTTTATATAAATACATATTTTAAAAAAAACTGATACACATTTGACAACAACGTAAGCTACATATTTTTTTATTTGAGTTCGTCTAAAATATATTGAGTGATATAACCATTCTTGGTAACTTTAAAGACTCACATTACATTTCTGTTATTTCTTACGCATCATTTTATAACCGTGAAATGACGAAGAAAGTTATTAGTGATAGTTTGCAAATATTACTCGCAATAAGAGAGTTAATCTGGGTTTAAGCAGGGTACGTATTATTGTATTTTAATGTACACAGCCTAGTGATTGCACATACCTAATATAATCACACTAATTAACTAATAAAGGCCTCTAGCAGATAAGATACAATCACAACATTTAATTTACACAAAGACGAATAATAAAAGTTGGAAAGGTGTTGTCATTTTGAACCTTTTTTATATCATTGAATAGTATCTAATCATAAAATGAATAGTCGCACATATTACATAATAAAATGAGTTTAAATAATAAATTAGGATCAAAACTGACAATCTCTTATTTGTACATGAAGTGTAGTACAAGTTTTTTTATTTAATAAACGGAAAAAAAAACGAGTACCTACCTAAGTATAATCTTTTTTTTGGATTTGGATCTTTTTGAGGTTTCACAAAGTTAGAAAACAAGTACTAAGTTTTAGAAAATGAATGCATGAAAAAAGGAAGAAAATTATTTATAAATAATTTACGCAGCCTCTGTAATGTAGCGACTAATACGCTGGACTACGTCACTGAGCTCTGCAATCGATTCCTAGCTAGATCACAAATTTCCTTTTTTTTTGTTCTTTGAGATGGTTTAAAGTGTACCTAAATAACCTCCACGGGAATTGAACCAGTAACCTTATGCGTAGTAACCCAACGTGCTGACCCCTGGGTGAAATGAAAAAAATTTTTTTTTTTTAAACTTAAAAAGAAATCTATGCAATCTTATGATATTTGCTCATATTTCAATTTGTAAATACTATTATATTTTCAATAAAACCTAAGCGGCTTGAGCTTGAAAATAGGAATCCAGTCGCGTCGAAGTGGGGATTTCGAATAATGTTTAGATTTACTACTACAACTCTCCTTAAGTACACCAAGTGCAGTGAATCTTGATCATTTGTTACATGAAGGAAAGATGTGTTTAGATTTACCAATGAATCTCTCTTTCAAATATTTGTTGTAACAAAATATTTAAAAACTACTTTGGGTCACCAAACAAAAGATATTTCAACAGTTCTTAATGCTCATCTCGATGTAAATATGCGGGTCCAAAACTTGGGTATTACTCAATTTAAAACTTATTTAGTTAATTTTGCAATTCACTTAGCGGTCAATATAGCCATAGGAACGACCATGTGCTATTTTTTATTACAAAATACGGGTAAAACATTTATTTTTAAAGTGAATATTTTTTGAAGGTAGAAATGCTAGACTTCGTTGTAGAATATCAGATCTGTGAAACACTAAGAGAGAATGATATACCTAATATTACGATATGCAAAGAATGATGTTTTAAAGATGATTGTAAACTAGATTATATTAAGACATTTCGCATTGATGTTGATAATTGGGAAATCTAAAATTTACCATCAATCCAATATTTGATGGTGAATTTCAGATATCACACCATGTGAGGATTACCTATGTAGATAAGTAGATGTAACAAATATCATTGACCCTTTGAAATTCGATTAAGAATACTGATTGATTTTTTATGCTAAATATAAACTGGTGGATTCGAAGATAAAATAAACTTTATAAATGGGTGTCTTGAACCGGGTTGTGGTCTAGTGGTAGATTCGGGACTCCGGATTAGAATATCTAGGTTCGAATCCCACTCCAGCAACACCTGTTTCCTAATTTCTGGAACAGTTATTTCCGACTGTTTGAAAGCAGCTCAAAATATTTTAGTTTATCTTAAGAGCTCAAATGTTTCGTTTTTACTTAAAGAAATATGCGTATAGTTTTTGTCTTCATAGTAACTGAAATTCTCCAAAAGACAATCTTTATGTAAGTAACTTATTCTGTGTGGAATTATCCCTGATATTAATCAGAGTAATTATAATTATTAATACCGATGGTGAGACCTCCATGGTATCAAATAAGGGACTCAGATCTCTATTTTGCAACCACGGAAAGCATTTAAGTAGATAAGTTAGTTCAAACTTTATTCTCATGCAATGTAGCGCTTATTATCCTAACTAAATTAGATGTTATTTAATCTTAACATGAAGTACCCATTATGTAAAGAAAATACACATTAACATTATGCAAGATTTCTCGTGAAATAAATCTGCATATCATAAAGAAAAATACAATTATGGAAACAATACAATGGTGAAATTAATGCCGGCGAAATTGTATTCACAACGTAACAAGACAAAAAATAATCCATTTTCTTACAGAAATAAATGTTTTTGCTTATCGCATTGCTGATTACGATCTGTCTATCTTCTGATGTTAACATAATATTATGTACAAATATGTATAAATAATTCAAAGACCAAACAATTACAGTAGGTTATTATCAAAAAACCATAATTTAACCTTGAATTAAACCTTTTTTTTTTCAGCAAATAAATACACATAATATTTGATGTGTAAACTTAGCACCAAAAAATCGTAAAACTGGACTTGCATTATTTTCAACTCATCATCATACCATATCTATTCCCCATGTGGAGCATAATTATAGATTCCACAAATTTTATTAAAGTGTCTCGATTTAAGCTTAGACTCTGATGTTCTCGGCGTAAGATATACACGGTGTTAGTGTGAAATCACTAAATATCTAATCTACCAAAATCTGAATGAAATAAAATATAAAATAAAACTCAAATACCTCAGAGTAGGACATACTTAAAAGCAATATTCTCACAATGTGCATAGTCGTACTTAGATACATGAAAATCTTGTTGATCACCTTGTATCTAGAAAACATTGATTTCCTTTGAATAACCTATGTACGTAACACCAAGTCCATATTATATTATGAAGATATTATACATGTAGAATGTGCATTGTACAATGACCCATAGAGTTAAGTTTTACATGTCCAATGGTGTCCACAACCTTGAGTCACTTATAGGGTCCTTCTAGACTTCTAGAGCGTTACATAAATATAATTTACAGTTGTTTCTGATGAAGAATGAGAAAAATAATTACCTACCGGCATTGATCGGCGATTAAAAAGTTGTTTTGTCTTGTATGTCTTAGGTATTTAACTTGATTTATTGAAACTTCAATAGCTTCCGATTAAAAAAATTACACGGTTTTAGAAAAATGAAGAGTTTAAGTATTCTTTACACTGAAAAGCGCTAATTTTGCCAGTTAAAAGTACGAGGTGTAGGCGAGAAATGAAAAAAAAGCGTTGGTGTTGAATATTAGTTTCTTCGTCTTTCGCCACGTTCGCTCCTATGTGGAGCATGTGGACATCACTAGATCCCTCCAGAAGACCCTGTCACCAGCCAGCTCTCTCCCCTCCTCCCACGTCAGGCCCGCATCTATCAGATCCGCCGAGTACATCCGTAGGATGGTCATCGACGGTCTGCCAGGATGGCGGGATCCTGCAGGCGTAAAGAAGAGGCAGCTCGGGTCCAACGCCGCATCTTCACGACTCCAGTTATTGGAGGTTGCTGCGTCCGTTCCCTAACTTCAGCGTTGGTTATGAAGTCAAACCACCTAATGCCTAGAATCCTTCTCAGACACTTATTCTAAAAACTCAACAAGCGAGCATTCTGAGCTTTTGTGAGGTGCCAGGATTCGCATCCATAAAGGAGCACCGGCCTAATGCAGGAATTGAGGAGTCGGCATTTTGTTAGTTTACAGCGATTTTATATTGTCAAATCAAAAAGACCTATCGAAAAAACAAAAATATGTCTTTCCGCCATTCCTACAACGTACAGTGGTTTAGTTTATGTTCAAAATTTTACTGAACATTGCATTGCCAAAAAAACAAATTATTTACTTTCCTTTCTTCATCAACATCATCATACTATATCCGCTCCCTATGTGGGGCATATGGACTCCACAAACTGCATTGAACTTTGATAATGTTTCTTGGAAAATAAGTTATAAAACAAAATATAAAACTATGAAGAGAGTGCAATTAGAAAATTTGTATGTAACAATTTTTTTTATGTAACAAAATTCGTATTTAGCTCTAAAGATTTTTGTTTTTACTCTATCAGGTTTTAAAATTATTAACAGCTTTCCATGCAACCATCAAATAAGGTTTAACGGTCCAAGTCATAAAATACCCTTTATTCAAGTCTTTTGAAATACCATCAGTAAGTAGTACCACATAAATTTACTTAATATTGAATGTAACTAGTCCAAAGATTTTACAACGTTGTTGCATAATTCCAGCACACATGCTGATGTCGTTATTTTGGTAAAGGTAATTATTAATGCTAGTCATTTACAAAACAGTACCTGACGCAAATTTTTTTTTTATTCATGATAAATTTTAAATTTTATTTCATATACATTTTTAAATGTTTCTGTTTACTGGTTGAATATTGACCTGGAATATTTGCGGAAACGATTTTCGATTTTAAGGTGTTTATGGTAAAAATTGTCAAAAATTATTTATACTCATTTGGCATTTACTGTATAGAACTCGTAGTATAGTATATGAGGTAGTTAAATAAATATGTGTCTGAGAAGGATTCTAGGCATTAGGTGGTTTGACTTCATAACCAACGCTGAAATTAGGGAACGGACGCAGCAACCTCCAATTACTGGAGTCGTGAAGATGCGGCGTTGGACCTGGCTTAAGCATGTACTCCGAATTCCTCAGGAGAGCCTGAACCCGAGCTGCCTCTTCTTTACGCCTGCAGGATCCCGCCGTCCTGGCAGACCGTCGATGACCATCCTGCGGATGTATTCGGCGGGCCTGACGTGGGAGGATGCGAGAGAGCTGGCTGGTGACAGGGTCTCCTGGAGGGATCTAGTGATGTCCACATGCTCCACATAGGAGCGAACGTGGCGAAAGAAGAACAAGAAGAAATAAAGATAAAATTAAAATACACACTTTTAAAAATCAAACTAAATTTCTGGTTCTTTAAATATAATATTTTGTTTTGATGGTACTGTCGCCTTGTCAGGACTTTATCAACATACGAGTATATGCTATTATTATGATTTTCGGCTGATTTATAAAGAAAGACACCTTTACACCAAAATAATCAAGATCTTGCTGATCGTTCGCCCGCCTGGTCATTTTGGGCAAAGGAACCTGAGCGCTATAATTGGTCCTATGATTAGGAACCCAATAATTATTTCTTAGTCTACGGGTGGGAACGTTAAAAAGAATCTTTTCTAAAGTTTCAGGGGTATCAATGAAACAGTTTATAATTTTATACATGCAGATTATATCCGCAATGCCTCTGCGTTTTTGAGGCTTGTTGATATATAATATGTGATTGTTTTTTGTGATATTTTGTGGTTTTGATATTTGGCTGTGTTTAAATAATCTATGTAAATATCTTTACGTCATGTCACTTACAAGGCGGAAAGTGAAAATTAGAAAAAAATACGATATTATGAAACTAAGTGCGTGTGCGGTTTGTAGATAGATAAGTACCAATCCATTGGGTTTATATGGTAAATGGGCACATTTTGATGATATAAGTTCTCTAGATATACTGGTATGTTTTATTTTATTATTTTTTAATAACTTATAAACGATTACCAGTTTATTGTGAATTATACCGCATTTAAATTAAATAAACTAATTTTTATGTAAAATTTAGAGACAAGCGCAATTTTTTTTTATACAGGTTAACAAAGCTCGATGTACTTACAAACGGGAAACCAGTGAATCTACATAATATTTGGAGTCATTTTTGTAGAGTAAAATTTTTTGATTTGACTCTCGATTTTTTTTTTACAAACTGTTATCAAACATCATGTATGTAGCAAGGTTTACTCAAATATTAGTAGTTTGTTATTAATATATGAAATGTTTCACGAATTTTTTTATATTTTTTATTTAAACTATAATTTAAAAAAAATATTCAAATAAATCTTAGGGATAAGTATGTAAGTAAAAATCCTTGTAACGAATCTATTTTCGTAATGCTTATAATTAATAATAATTTTAAACAACATGCAATAGAACCTTAGTTTCAATGCCGTGATCAAATCATGGCTATTCAATGAGTTCACGGAAACATTAAGATAAAAAAATAATTTTGTAGCAAGTAATATAAAAAATGAAAAAATCATAGTCAAAAAATACTTTCCGTTAACTTCTAATTGGTTAAACATTTCGAAAATAAAACTTTACATTTGAGTCTTGACGAGTGAGTGGTTGCACCGTAGACGGTAGACAAATTAGTTTATAAAGTCTTAAATTGTTTTTATGATTCAATAGTTTAATAAACAGAATCATTAAAATAACATGTCAGAAAATTTGAGAAATACAAAAATATTTTTTGGTTATTGTTGTCTTATGGGATGTCCAACTCGAATCTCACCAAATTTCCTAGCTACGTGACATAAATAGGTTAATTTAAATTGACTTAAAAGCATAAGTAACGAACGAATAACCAAGCTTTTATGATAACTGCTACTGGACGTTGATTTTAATTATTTTAATTATTGTAGCAAAGATTTAATGTTAATGATAAATTGTTTTCCTTTTTACCTGTTAATAAACACAGCAGAATCGCCAAGGAACAATGCTTCAAATTGTTGTTTAGAAAAGCCATTGTGCATGTTATTTTAAAAAACAATTGCAAGTCAACAAACACAAAACTTCACTTAACTTAGAAACATTGCAATTCATTCAATACATTTGTTCGTCCTAAATGCAAAGGAGGATGCAAAGAATTTCACAAAAGAATCAGAGTGGAGATTATTGTTTGTACAAATTGTTTTGTGGTACAATTTGAAGAGGCACGACTGAATAGTTTCAGCTGTGAATATTTGGAACGTCTTGAGGTGTGAACCGACCGCGACCAATCACCGCGAGAAAGTGCAGTGCAGATGTTAAAAACGAACGTTCTTGTTGAGCCTACGAAACTGAGCGCCAGGTATTGACAACTAATAAAAAAAATTAAGGTACGCTTTTTGTTGTAATTTTTATTTTTACTGTAGGAAATACTTTTTGCACTGATGCAGTGCCCTTTGTAAGGATAGGATGATCTTTGGATAGGTATTGTGATAAGGTACGGCAGGGGACGTATGAAATAGTGTCTGCCAGGTAGGATGATAGGATGATAGTGTGAGATGCACACATGCGTTCTGTCCCCTCCCCTCTTTTCCCTAATCTCCCCTCCATTGAGACCCTGAGAGCGGATGCACGGGTGGATGTCTAAGATAGGAGGCCTGGCGAGGCGGGATACCGGTCTCCACACGGGTGGTAGTAATTACTAATAAATAATGATCGGGGTAGAAACCAACATACCATACCACTGTTAACTTGGGCCGACTCCGGCTGGTTTGGGTAATGGAAACATTGACAATTGTAATACATAAGTAGAGACAGTGGTAGGGGCAATGAAAGCATTTGTTCACGTACATTACGTAAATTCATCCGTAATTTTATCACACTCACAATCTTAAATCGCGGTTTGGCTTGTTGAAAAAGTCGGTAGAGTTGGCTGGACTGAAAAAAGACTCAATAGTCTTTAAAGCAGTCTAGGAAAAGGGTGGGCTTTCATTGATGCAGTGCCCTATGCACCATTGGGTGCGGAAAAGGGAATGTTGTAGTAGTAGTAGTAAGAAATTTAAAGTGGATATTTAATACTATGCGGAACAGGGAATGTTATAATACACCAATTTACTTGCTTTTTTTTATCCGCTACTAACGATGATCAGTCTTATACTTCAGTGCCCATCCAAGACTTATCTGAAATGCTTCCTTCGGGAATCGAGCTCGCGACCTTATGCATGGCAGCCCAGCATGCTAACCACTACACCACGCGGAATATGTAATTGACCAAATATTTCATTTAATTATTTAAATTTATTTGATTTTGATTTAAAAAATTCGCTCATTCTTTAGTGTTAGTACTAGTTAGAATAATAGGACAGAAGATAGTAGAAAAAGCTGCTCTTAGAGAAGGCTTTGTCTCACAACGGTACGTAGCCACGGAAAGTATAGAAGAAAAACTAGTAAAAATAAATATTAAACTAATGACCATGGTTGGCGACGCCAGCATTACAATAGTTAAGGTGGTCAAAATAAATATAGTTCATATGATAATAAATCCTTAAAACTGCAGATGAATTGACAATTAAACTAGTTAAAAAGACAAATTTATTTTTACTAGTCTTTGGTAAAGTAAATAATAAAGTTAAACGTATTGTGCGCTATTTTAAGAATTAAAAAAAAAAAAACATTTTGCTTGTATTCAAGTACTTGTTGACAAAAACTGGATTTATACCCATGACGGGCATCCATCATTTTCATGTGAACCGTCGCGTTATTACACTGTATTATACAAGTTCTAATAATGTGCACATATGGATATCAAATACTAGGCGGAATGAGTTAATTTGAGTAGATTTGTGAAAACTAATCAGAATTTTTTATCATTTCACCAAAATATTTAATATCATGTGTATCTTACTGCATGCGACAAAGAAATATATTAATAATATGTTCATTATTTTATATTCATTGTCAAAACATTGCATTGTCCGCTTCGTAGCATAGTGGTGGCGAATTTGGCTGCCGTGCATGAGGTCGCGGGTTCGATTCCCGTAAGGGGTCAATTTGAAATATTTATTCAGTAGGACATTTTATATCATATTACATATTACATAATATATTATATGGAATAATAAATTCAATATATGAAAAACATTAGGAACTTCTACCGATTTTACAATTTGACAACACTACTCATCTGTCAAATAGTCGATATTCGATATTTTGAATTTCGATCTGGGGTGATTTCTGTTCATATTCGTCATCATAAAAGTTTATTAAAGTTCGTTTGTAATATTACGTACACTAATGTTATACTGTTGCAATCGCTGCGGTTGATGCGCGCGCAGAAACTGTGTGTAAAATTGTATGATTTTAGCGTTCAGTGTGAATTTAACACTTTCGTACAGTTTTTCATCCAGTTTATACGGCACAGTTTGCAAACCGCACAAGAAACTAAACAGTTTACTGTCCTGTATAACGTGCGCTTTAGAATAAGGTTTCATTAATATTAGTTGTGGGTACTATAGCTTAAAATCGTTTATTAAACGCCCACTTTTATGAGATTTGCAATATCATGTCGTTTAAAATAAACGGAATGTAATTATTCAATAACAAATGTGCAAAATAATTACAGAAATTAGTGCAATAAAGTTAGGATTTCTAACTTGAAACCTTGCTGTGACGTATTCTATAAAGTAGGTATCTGCTCACGATACGTTTTATTGTATACTATTAAATGTTACCAGAGGGCTGTATTCTTGAAAGTTGACAAGTTTTATCATTTGATCAGTTGTACTTCCCTATAAGGGATATTTCAAACGTCTAGCCATAGCACATTATAGAGTTGGTTAAAAGATATTGCGTAAAAGCAATAAGCTGCCCCTTTTAAACTTGCTTTGTTATTGTACATGAAGTTTTAAATAAAATAACATAATATTATGATATCGATTGCATTCAGCACAAAAGCTTTAAGCCCGCTTTATATGGGACAGTTTCTTGTTCAGAAAACTACACAGTTTCTTGTTCAGAAAACTGTGCAGTCTGTCAAACTTCTGTCAAAAGACACGCTAAATATGTGTATTTTTGAAACGCGATTGTAAGTTATATTATCGTATGTTTTGCTCTCAGGAAATTGTATATTTAGCTAATAATGTAAATATGTTATTGGTTTTTTACGTATTTAAAAGCATACAATAAACCAATGTCTACTTAAACGTTTACATAAAAACATTGACTGTCATGTCAGCTTAAATCTGACACTAGCACACAGTTTTTCATGCAGTTTTAGCTTTATACGGGACCGTTTTCAGACTGCACAGAAAACTGTGTAGTAAACTGTCCCATATATAGCGGGCTTTTAGACCACTTTCATTTTAAAAAAATAAAAGAAGGAAGAAAACATTTTTCTATGATGATATATTTACACTAATATTAACTATATAATTATTAAAAGATCATCTCAGAAAATATCAAAATTATTTAGCCAGAATTATTATAAGACCCACAAATTGATTGGAAATAATAAAATAATAAATTATTGGCAAAATTATTCATTATTGCTGTTTTTGAATCTCTTGAGTATATGGTTTTCTTAAATGTTGTCGACTTAATTAAGCTTTTTTTTTAAACGTAGGACCATCAACTCGTTAATATTTCTATTTAAATAGAAGTAATAGTTAGTAAAAGACGATCATACCAATTGAAAAAAAATACATCGATAAGTATAATTGCCTTTGGCCTTTCCAGCATAATACGGCAGCTGGAAATTCCAGGAAAAAAAAAAATTCAGAATAATATTTTTGCAAACCAGTAGATACGCATTTGTACTTTTTGTATGGTTTATCGACAAATAAATGTCTAATCTACTTAAAATCAGATCACGCATCCAAAAAATATAAATTAGGTTCGAATTTCTCGACCCGATATTTCTTGTTTCATCTCCAGTTTCAAACGTCTAAAGATATGTTTGTTGCATTTTTCCACACGCTTCAACTACCTTGATCACCATACCATGCATACCGAATAAAAATTTATCATGAAAAAATGAGCATTTAAAATACACCGAGTAAACATAAAATAAACGAATAAAAAGTAGAGTAGAGTTTACCTTTTTTTAAAAGTACGTAGGTACGAATATTTATTATTATTTAGAATAGCTAATAAGTACACGCCCAACTCCAGTGTATGCCCCCCTGAGCGGCAGTACCTACTAGAGACTAGAGTAGTCGCGTTATTGCTTATTACAGCAGAAACGCGTTCACTTTCGATACGCTACGTAGCGCGCTACCGTGAAAGTGAGGGCAGGCCGCGGCCGATGAGCGCAAGCGAAACGGTACTCTGCTATTACATGTGTGACACAACGACGCGACATCAACGTCAGTATTTATGGTACAAAATATACATCATAGCATTCTTTTTCTTATTGTGACTTTTTATATCGACTGAAGGTGTAGGAGTAAGTATATGAGGTATTCGTACAACTACGGGACACGGACCTGACCTGGAAAGATGTATAGGAACTGGTGGCCAGTTGCTCTTTCTTGGAAGCATTTTGTGGAATGAGGGAATCCACTGTTTTCCAAAGTTTTTTTTTTCTATAAACGTACTATTTAACTAAGCAAATAAAAATATTTAATATTTTTTTATAAGTTATTGATGAAGATACGATTTTTTAAAGTTGCACATTTAAAATACCGCGCCAAATACTACTATGTACTAAGTGCGTCATTGCAGGAGTGACGTCATAAAACAGATGGTAACGGCGCAGCGGTAGGTGGTATTTCTCCAGCCAGTAACAAAACTGTCAAAAATCTATGCAAACGGACGGCCGGAGCACAGATAATATACCGTCAACTCAACTGTCAGTTATACAACAGCTGTTCTAAGGAGACTGAATGGCGGGCCATCTTGTTTTGCGATAGAAGATTGTATTCAGATTGTATTCCATATTAAAATGCCAGGGTTTAAAAACGGAAACAGGAAACACTACACTAAGATACAAGGAGTGACGTCATTGTTTAAGATTTTGAAATGAATGCTATTTTCAAAAATTTTTATCTATTTTTGCGTGCGTTTTTGGGATATTTCATCTCACTTCAATTTTTTTTAATATTCGCGTCTAAACGAAAGCATTTTTAAAATTCAATTCCGGGTTGCAGTGGATTTCCTCATTATGGGAAACGGACATGAAAATATGCTGGTATGAGTCTTACAGCATAAGTATTGCCTTCATGGCAGTATGTATTTGTCTTCGACTTTATCTGGATTATACGGCAAGTCTATCGACTTTGATAAAATTTAATTTCCATTGATTTGATTACATGTTACATGTACAAATAGTACAAATTTTATGAAATTGTTTACAAAAATCTCGATTAAAATACTCCAGTTACAGACCTTTAGAACGTCCAACAAAACGTTAGTAAAGTTTAACGTAGGTGTGTTTTAATTACACTACAAATCAAATTAACGATTTGGAAGCCTAAAATGTTGACACTATAGAAGTAGGTACTGACGTTGAATATTTGCATTCACGTAATATTGATTTATTTTAATACATACATAAACCAACGACAAAAGTAATTTAAATTTTCAGGCTAGTACCAGAAAAAATACTTAAAAATAGGGCCACATGGGTATAATGGGATTTATACCAATCGATATATAATTTAGAGTCCCTTGAACTTAATTCCGGGACCACTGGAAAGGTTTATGGAGATACTTAAGGTGAGATCTTTATTTAAGGTGATTTGTGATTTCATATTACATGGTTTAAATATATAAAATATTTCTAGAAGTTTAGTTCAATTTAGTCGGTTTTAATTTTGGTTTACAGTTTTCAGTGTATTAGTTAATACGACACAATACATATTATCTCTCGACATAATATGTACGCATTTTAGCTCAGTCGTTTATTTATTTAAATTTAGGTAACCAAAACATCCTATCCGTATCTTAAAATTACCATACAAATAATGCGATCACTACTCATACTCGTGTACATTATTTTTAGTTCATTGTTTTTTGAAATTTAGCATTTCAAAAGTAAACCAGTCGTAAGTCGTAAACCGTAAACATTAATGAAAAAGGACTGTTTATGTTACTAAATAATAAGTTAAACCGGAGATGTATCCAACAAATCACTTTGCATTTTAGCATCCTTAGTTATGTAGTAGATTAAGAGCCGGTATCATTAATTTTACGAAATTCTAAAAAAAAATTGTCCACCTATATCTCTTCCAAGCGTTTATTTTACTTTTGACACATGGGCGCCTATAAAGTTCCGTAATTATTGACAGGCAACCATAGACCGAAAAATGCAATACTTCATGTTTTTTTTCTTTACGATAGTGAAGCACATGTTCTTTAGCTCCGATATTTATCGATATGGATGTTTATTAAGCCTACTTTTGCAACGAGGATTATTCAAATTGATTTTTGCCTTGAAATTATAAAAAATGTGATTTAAATTAAGACCTATTTGTTTTTTTTTCTTTGTTTGTCGCAACACAAAATTTCTCAATTTACATTACGACAATAAAATAGTCCTATGCATATTTGGGTTTTCTGTAGCTCCTGCACCCGATGACAAACTCCAATTAAGGAGTTTATCGGGACTATATTTAAAGTTTCTTTTATAAAGAAGTTACGTATTTTTTGTAATATTTTTTATTGAATAAAGACTGTTGAAAAAAAAAAGTTTTACGACAGCGCTTTCGTAATATAAACTCTGCTTCAAACGTCTGGGTATGTTTATAAACTACAAAATGTTGAGCAAAAATAAAATATAAATGTGTTAAATTGATTAAAACTTCTTCATAAATAAAGTCGATTTTTTATGAGAAATCTATTCGGTAACGCATTAGGACATCCCTAATCGATACATAATCGAGCTGTCAAAAGTAAAATAAACGCTTGAAATTGGTATAGTAGCTATTAAGTTGGGCTACCATGCCTTAAGCGGGTTTGATTCTCCTGTGCACCATCGAGTGCGGATAAGGGAGAGTAGAAGTATCTAGTTATTCGTCTGCGCGGACTGTGACGTCATGGGTTTCCATGATGTGAGTCCGTGTCATCACAAACTGCGAGCAACGAGAATACAAGTCAGCTCAACGAGGAACTTTTGAAATCAGATCCGCATTTCGCGGTTCTTACGTAAACTGCCGACTGATTTTTAGCAGTCATCTAGAAATCGTGCAACGCAATTGTATGGAGAGTAAAAACTGTTTTGAAAATTCTTTGAGATGGTTTTTTTATGTTTTTGTTTCATAGTAATATTCGGCAGCTGAAAAAACTCTCAAGTTATAACCAGTAAAATACCTAAGTAAGATTAAGTACCTACATATTATTAACAAAAAATGTTACTTGATGAGATTTTAAGATCCTGATAACTTAGTAAGTGTAGAACTTATTTTGTGTACAAAAAATAAATTAAAAAAGATTCTAACTAACTAACCATCACGCCATTTCCCTGATATATTTACATTTGAAAATATACCATTCCATATCCGCTATCGATGTGGAGCATATGGGTTCCATAAACTGCCTTCATTCAAACCAATCGGCCTTCAGGTGTGTTTTTCAAAATCAGGTCCATGTAAATTCAAGTAAATTGATGACGAATAATTGAAAGAGTTTGCTAGTAGGAAATGTGAAAAAATACGCTTTCTGTATTGGGTAACTTTGCGTTATTATATTGTAAACATAAATTGTGATTAATTATGTCTATACAGCCTAAATGACTTCGTTCTATTTAGTCACTAGAACCTAACTACGTCGCGTCGGTGTGTGGTTAGGAAATAGCTATAATTGTATAACCAACAGCTCAATCACAGATAACTATCGACGTAGTTAAAAACGTGCTAACCACGTGCTAACGCTAACCATTTGACCGATCACAATGAACGTACGTTCATACCACGTTCGCGTTGCCGAGCACCATAGATGATAATAAAAATCGCGGCTAAACGTCAAACGATCAAGAAAGTCAACGCGCGTGTCGGATTGTTTATTATGTCGACTGCTTTTCTCAATATTTGGCTTGCCGAACGCCGGCTAAATGCAATACGGCACTCGAGAAAGATTGAAAGAAGATATGTGCGAAGAAGATATATCTCGGGAAATGGCTCGCGACTTGATGCGCTCGTTTAATAATCCCGATCGATAACTTTTAACGCGTGCTCCATTGTGATCGCGGATACGTTAAACATCCATGGTAAGAAATCGTTATCACGTCGCTTATTACCGCGTCGATAGTGATCTGTGATCGAGCAACAGGTAATGAATGTACGAGCTTGTGTATGACATATTCACACTATTGTGTTATTGCAAAGTTCATGTACATCATTTTTCCAGTTCAAAGATCAAATTATTTCTAAAGAAGTGAAAGCTTTGAGAATAATATAGCAAAAAATCAGGTAAGACTTTAAATAATTTTATGAGAAAAATGTTATATCTACGAGAATGTTTAATATATTAACCGGGTTTCTATTTTTAATATTAATATTAGTTGTCATTTTTTACAGGATTTGGAAATAACAATTAAGTATACGGCAATTTTTCTTCAATGTTGGAGCATATTTAAATAGTTTATTTTATTTATTTGTTTTAAACTTTCTGTGCAATCGCGTGCAATTGCGTTTTTTTTTAATTAATATTATTTTTAAATTATTAATTTAACCACGTTAAATAGGCCAGGAGGCCCAATTACAGAGGAGAACAACGTCACAAATACCCAGGCTTGAGAAAAACAAATTTTAAGGTTAGCCGAGTTTGTTATTTTTTCTGTTTAAAACCCTCTATAACATAATTACAAGGGCAAGCGTTTTTTAAATCAAAAGAAAAAGAATCAAATACTTATAATAAAAAAGCTTATTCGGGTGTACATTCTGTATATTATTTTTACTATCTAAGAAGATCATGGTTAATTTAGCGTAATAAAGTAAATGCAACTTTCAAGATCAATGTAACCGCTTATTTTCTCTCGATCTTTCTAATGACGTCACGATTTCTTCCGCTGCTTGACTCAGTTGGTAGATTTCTGAACCAACGCTTCTAGTTCCTTTAGTCTAATATTCTCCTCGGGAACTTCTTCGGGAATTGAATTTTTTTTCCCAAGAATAAAATTGGGATTGAAAGTCTTCCCAATAGCAAATGGAAACTGGTCGTTTGTGTTTAAGAAATATTTCCCACGAGCCCTGAAAAGAATAATTTTGGTTAAATTAATTTTGCAGTTTTATTAAAAATAAACGTAATAAAATCTTTAAATTTACAATAATTTACAAAAATATAAACAAACTTAAGCTTAAAATCGACTTAAAATTTATAACACACATTATTTATACAAAATATGATAATGTATTTTATTAATAATGATAAATTTATATTAATACACGTATAATATCAAGAATAATCGTTTATGTTTTTATTTTGTGTGGTGTTTCATTATGTTTTTGTGTATTTATTTACTTCTACTTTATACCTTCCATACATTTGTTTTAATTTGTTATATTTATGGTGTTTTGATTGGTGAATTGAATACAATTAAAAGATAAAAGTAAATTTACGTATGAAAACGGTTAGCACAAATTTAATATTGGTCTGTCGGTATCGCATTAGACAAAAACTCTAACATCGGTATCGGTATGAAAACATTAAAACTTCCGAATTGGCCCTCTATCAAATTATTCATTTCAATCAATATTTTTTTAGGTTGGTGGGTATTTGTTGTAGAGATGTAAAAAAACTAAATTAATATTACATGGCCCTACTGCTTTTGAGAAAACGATTATTCAAATTGTATGACTATTCCAACTGATATATTTTTTTAAATTTAGGCATACATACACTTTTATAAAAACAAATACATATGCATACTTTTACAATTGTTTTATATTTAAAAAGTATGTGGGTATTGTGTTAGGCTTACTATCTTTCTTTTATATGAACCTTAGAGGCTTGCACTCCCCACCTCAAGGTTTGAAGTAAATTATTATTATTATTATTATTATTATTATTATTACTAAACTCACTCAAATACTAAATTTAATGATGAAATGAGTTGATCAAAACAAAGTTGTTATTATTGAACGATTGCTGCCCGTGAAAGTATTCAAAGTTGTTTTTAAACCACTTATTATCATCGATCTAGAATCTAGAGGCTTATGTATAGTAAGAGTTATGTAAATACCAATCTTGATTCCAGCAAAAAATGTAACGATTGATTACAGGAGAGTAAATAATAAATACAAAAAAATTCCATTACTTATTTGCAAAATGCTTATTTTATAAAACACGCATTTTTTAATAAATAATAACATTTATAATCTGACTTATTCCTTATCTCTGATATTATTGATTGAATGCGTCTTACGTCCTTTTTTGTAAAACATAATTTCTAAACTAAGCAATATTTCTAAGTTCGTTATCTTCTCTCCTCGGATTTAAATTTTGCCCTCGCCATATTGGTTGTGCTTTGTTCGACTTACAAAATCAAATTGTGTGAATTCAAAATAAATATTATCTTTGTGCGTGTTTTCTTTGATATTGGTTTCAAATGTAATGATTTTTCTCTTGTGAATATGCAAACTAAATATGTACATATTATCAAAATGTGTATATAATACCAATTTTCAAAAGAATTGGTACAAATATATTTATTATTCTCCTAATTCGACTAGGTAACTATTGAATTATACATTCTCATACAAATCTGTTGTATAATTCCAATAATAATAACTGCCTACAAGTTTTCTGCTTGATGATTTCACATAGCCATCTAGTACATATTATTATGTGTACGTATTCTTTTGTTAACTACATAATAGGTTACTTTGGTTTACGAACGTAATCGTTACAACGCATGAACTGTAAAGACTTCCCATGACTTGTCATGATCCTTCACTACCTATTTATTCCTTATATAGAGATTACTAGCTGATACCCGTCGCTTTGCTGCCGCAGAAGAAACACGTAATTCTAGAAATATCGTTTGAAATTTAAAAGATTTATCTCGTTTCCTTGGGAATTGGTAATAAAAGGAATGCTATGTATTTTCTTTCTGACGATAAATACATTTATTAAAATTGAACTACTCGTATAATGTATATACTCGTACGTATATAAGGTATAGTGTAAATGTTATTTATTTTATTTTGGTGACTTTATTTTTCAAATGCTTTAGGGAAGGTTTTTATAAATATTTTTTTGTTTTTCCGTCTTTGGCATAAACAATTACATTTCTTGGCTGTCCGACTCCTAAATTTAAAATAAGGACTTCTATTACCCTTGAAAAAGACACCCATGGACATATTATTTTTTAAAAAATGTCTGTGGCAGGTCCGACGCATGAATGGAATTTACTCTTTGATGAAAAAAAGGTGCGTCCGCCATCTTGGATATCAAAATAAACTTTAAATTTGAAATCAATACGCGAATACGCCCTAAAAACGATACACACCTTCATTGTTTGAAAAAAGGTGTGTCCGTTATCTTGGATATCAAAATAACCTCTAAATTCGAAATCAGGACGCCCGTATCTTCTAAAAACGATACTCATCTCCATTTTATGAAAAAAAGGTGCGTCCGCCATTTTGGATTTCAAAATAACCTCTAAATTTAAAATTCAGGGACGCCCGTATCATTTAAAAACGTTACCCATCTTCATTTTATAAAAAAAAGGTGCGTCCGCGATCTTGGATTTCAAAATAACCTCTAAATTCGAAATCAGGACGCCCGTATCGTCTAAAAAACGAAATCAGGACCCATCGTCTAAAAACGATACCCATCTCCATTTTATGAAAAAAAGTGCGTCCGCCATCTTGGATTTCAAAATAACCTATAAATTCGAAATCAGGACGCCCGTATCGTCTAAAAACGATACCCATCTCCATTTTATAAAAAAAAGTTGCGTCCGCCATCTTGGATATCAAAATAACCTCTAAATTCGAAATCAGGACGCCCGTATCGTCTAAAAACGATACCCATCTCCATCTTATGAAAAAAAGTGCGTCCGCCATCTTGGATTTCAAAATAACCTATAAATTCGAAATCAGGACGCCCGTATCGTCTAAAAACGATACCCATCTCTATTTTATAAAAAAAAGTTGCGTCCGCCATCTTGGATATCAAAATAACCTCTGAATTCGAAATCAGGATGCCCGTATCGTCTAAAAACGATAACCATCTCCATTATGAAAAAAAAGGTGCGTCCGCCATCTTGGATTTCAAAATAACCTCTAAATTCGAAATCAGGACGCCCGTATCGTCTAAAAACTATACTCATCTCCATTTTATGAAAAAAAGGTGCGTCCGCCATTTTGGATATCAAAATAACCTCTAAATTTGAAATCAGGACGCCCGTATCATCTAAAAACGTTACCCATCTCCATTTTATGAAAAAAAGTTGCGTCCGCCATCTTGGATTTCAAAAATAACCTCTAAATTCGAAATCAGGACGCCCGTATCGTCTAAAAACGGTACCCATCTTCATTTTATGAAAAAAAGGTGCTTCCGCCATCTTGGATTTCAAAATAACCTCTAAATTCGAAATCAGGACGCCCGTATCGTCTAAAAAACGTTACCCATCTTCATTTTATGAAAAAAAGGTGCATCCGCCATCTTGTATTTAAAAAATTACCTAAAAACCTCTCAATTCGAATTAAAATAAAAAATTGCGTCCGCCATGTTGGATTTGAAATAATCCATATACTCTTCATGGGAAGCAATTATGTGATGGTGATGATGATTGTTTAATTTTAAAAAATGAGTCATTCGGCATTCTAAAATGAAAAATATATTTTTCGTCAATTATGCGGATTCCATATGCTCCAATTTTTTAAAACAATCATAATTTCTTCAAACTCGAAAAAAGAAAAAAAACGTTTACGGTTGGTACGCTACGCTACGCGCTAATAAATAATAATATAAATATAAATAGCTGTGTGTGTGGTCAACTTTATACAATTTTATTCATATGAATCCAAGTAGGAACTTCTTATGAAAAAAAAAACTATTTATTTTGATTCTCAAGTAGGTATATTACGGAATATCTAACCTTAAAATTTTTCCTTACAAAAATGTTTTTTTTTCAAAACGTTATAATTTCCTTATTTTCACAGCTAGAAACGAAGCTACCAATTCACCGAACTAATTTATTGTGAAGAAAAGTTCGAATCAGCGTGCAAATAAATTAAAAAATGTAATTGAAAGTTCGAGGTGTCAAAATATAAATTGTATAGGGAAAAACATAAGTGATGAAAACGACATTAGCGCCTTTTGCTGTACAGCATTTGACGATATTTTTTATAAGCTTTTTATAAACATGGCGTACCTAAAATCCAACCAAAAACCCTTCGAACTGTCACTAAATTATCTGAAATACGCAATTATTACTCAAATTATAAAATGGATATAATGATGCAGGAACCTTCCCAGGAGTAAATAAAACAACTCTGGAACTACTTATGACAATCGGATAAATGGTTTACGAACCCATAGAGGACAAACAAACTTACATTCATTTTTATATATATATAGATTTATCTTTTTGTACAATATGGTGTACATTGTTGGATTTTTTGCCTAGTGGCAATTTCTTTCTTGGACCTTCACGAGCTGACGTGATGGCAATTTTTTCCAACCAACCAATATACTAGTAGGTATTTAAATGCACGAATTTTATTTTCTTCAAACTCCAATGCATATAAATACCTATAAAACTACTATAGAGTAGTATAGCAGACAGCAATGCGCATTTAAAAATATATAAAAAATACCAATAACTTTTTTTTGTGCATATTTTATAAAAGTATTGCAATTTTAGTTCTGGACATATCCACTTCTAGATATCAAAGTTTTATTTGCTTTTTATCTTAACAGCTTTTACAATTACAGGGATCAGAACACAATTACATATTTGTGTTCTAATCCATCTATCTATTTTAACTTTATCTATGTATATATTTATTATAATATATATGCAAGTTCAATTAAGATATGGAACGAAAGTTTCAAATTCAATAATTTATGCTATATACAAGAAAGGAAGCACGCTAAATTTCTATCGGAGTTCTTATTCCTTCTCATTATCAAGAGTCTATAAAAAATACTGAGTTTTCAGAAAAATTATTGTAAAATGTTTTCCTATTGCGTACCTACTAGCTCGGTTCTCATAGTATTTCACAAAAAAATATTTCTTAGACTGTGATACCTTGGACTGGCTCTGAAGCGTAACGCTGATCATCTTGCCTTCATTTAACAAATGTTCAAGATTAATAATTGTACTCAGTGTACCAATGCAGTCCTTATGCACCACTGGGTGTGGATACAGTAAAATTCTATTCGTTCTTCTACTAATAATTACTAAATAATATAAGGCGTTTGTTTAGAAAGTGCAGAAATTTCATATTCCTGATTTAGAAATAGATGAAAAATAAAATAAAAATGACAGCTTTGTACAAAACGAAAAAATTGACCACGTAGGAGTATTTTTATGCAGTTGGGTATAAAAAAACATGAATATTTATGAACATACAATGTGTAACTAACGTCATCAAAGATAACTTCTTTTGAGATCAAAAGTTATGCGAATTAGGACATCTTACTTTGTGACTCGCACGACAGATGAATGCCAGTACAAAGATGAAAGTAAAAATAATGCAGAACGCCGAACCAGTGAAAGTTAAAGCAGGGTTGCCAACATCTCAGCATTTTATTATGGGAAGTCGTTGTAAAATCAATATTCCGTCGTTTTACGGCAGAAGAAGCATTTGGTTATTTATGATTTATAAGCCGAAAAAAAAAACTTTTATGTATCTAGTCGGATATATCTGCGTTAGAAGGTAGTAATTTTTTGGTCAGAATGGAACTTGAACATATTTGATACGATTTATTGTGTCTACTGCAGTTATTTCGGTTTGTGTCCCATCGAAAAATCACGGTTTGATGGTCCTTGGCGTTTAAATAAAGACACCGACATATTTCAAATACCGTACTGCACTAAGTCTTAATTTATCGAAAATCAACTGAGAATACAACATGAACCATCACATTTCTGTCCAGAAACATATTTCTGTCTCTTTCCTACTTCAAGAAATCAAATATAAAAAAAACATAATTCAACGAAACAGTAGCTACTGAAATAAAATCAGATTTTTGTGATTTCAAAATAGTTTTTTTTTTAGTTAGTGCGGTTTAGAATTCATAGTGCGATATATATGGTGGAAAAAGTTGAAGGTATTTTATTATTACCTATGGGGGTGTATACACAACAATGTACGACATTTTTTGTTTTCAACATTTAGCAGTCCATATTTAAAAATTCCAGTTTCTATTCCACGTGTAAAAGTCAAATGCTTTTGTGTGCCTATGTAAGCTTAGTGGAATTCGGAAAGGCTTAGTGGCTAAATAGTATTGTCGCTAACCGTCCACGCTCAATAAGTTTTTCAGGATGGCAATTAATTGTCCCGCTGACAAAACTAGCCGAAGTAAAAATCCAATAAAACTGGGAGGTAAGCATATCAGTTGCTCGATCACAGATCACTATCGACGCGGTAATAAGCGACGTGATAACGATTTCTTACCATGGATGTTTAACTTTTTCGCAATCACAATGGAACACGCGTTAAAAGTTATCGATCGGGATTATTAAACGAGCGCATCAAGTCGCGAGCCATTTCCCGAGATATATCTTCTTCGCACATATCTTTTTTCAATCTTTCTCGAGTGCCGTATTGCATTTAGCCGGCGTTCGGCAAGCCAAATATTGAGAAAAGCAGTCGACATAATAAACAATCCGACAAGCGCGTTGACTTTCTTGATTTGACGTTGGACCGCCGCGATATTTATTATCATCTATGGTGCTCGGCAACGCTCGGCAACGCGAACGTGGTATGAACGTATGTTCATTGTGATCGGTCAAAATGGTTAGCGTTAGCACGTGGTTAGCACGTGGTTAGCACGTTTTTAACTACGTCGATAGTTATCTGTGATTGAGCTCCAGGTCAAATGCGATACTTTTTATGAAGTGAAGAAGTGCCATAAAAATGCGTGTCCTAATGTCTTTTGTAGGCGCTTTCCATTTGACCCGATGCGATGTATATAATATATGTATATACCGACCCTATAACAAGAATATACTTACGTATTTGGGGTGTATTCTCCCATAATAAGTTCATTAGAAGACCAACTGTTCTGACATCTACCGATAATGTATTTAGCCCAAGTGTCACAACTTTTAGCGTAGAAACCTGTTGAAGAATTGATCGACTCCGCAAAATATACACCTGCACGGCGATGGCTGCAACTATCGGCACCTAAAAAAATAAAGGACAATATAAACAAAATAAATGGTAGTAATAGGTTTAATAAAAATAAAAAGATAAGAAACCATTTTGTAGAAATGGTGACAAGTCTTGTAAAAAGTTGAAAAAAAGCTGTTAAATAACATCAGCGGCGCTTTATTATCTTGTGGCTATCAAGTAGTTATCCTTTGAACCAAAATCGACTCTCTTCTATGGAAATTATTACTTATATATTTTTACATTAGTATTTTTTCACTAGTTGTACAGTAAATGAATAATCAGCAATACTTATTTTCTAAAATTTAAAAAATAGCTTTTTTCAAAAGCGTCGCGTGCAATCCTAGCTTAACTTATAATAAATTATAGCATTTAAAAAATAAAAATAAATTATTTAATAATATTTATTTTTAAAAGAAAAATTTTACAAAAAAATACATTAAAAACACATATACATTAAAAAAATAAACAAAAATCCTACCAAGGCATAGCCTGTTTGTGGGTATACCGTGAAAGTCAAATAGTATGCACGTGGCAAAAGAGGAAAATAAAGTCATGTAAAAATGGAAAAATAACAGATAATGTAAACAAGATAGTTAAAAAAAAAGAATACACAGATATTGGTAAAGATATTGGTATCTTTATACTGGAAGAAGAAGAAGATAAAGCATTATACTATATAAAATATTTAAAAAATGACGTAGATTATGTTAATACACTGGTTTCGGTGGACTATAATTACTGCCATATGGCGGTGTGGCAGTTTGTTGTGGATTGGCACTAAACCTAGATACCCTTTGACGCCCTATGCATTATCGGGTAAAGGTAAATAATATTTACTACTCGTATTAAATTAAACTAACGGAGGGTTTACCAACTAACTTTTGCATCTTGGTCGTTAAATACAAATTGTCGTGTAAGCTACGCTAGGAATATGTTTTCCATTTGGTCGCTAGATGGCGACAGGTAATAAAGGAAATAGACAAAAAAAAAAATATTTTACATAGGTTTGTTTTAAACATTACCTAAGTATTTATGAGTTTTTCTAAAAGGATAATGTAACACATATTTTAACCATGTAACCAAGGAAAATGGCATATCAAACTGCGCACGATAGAGTAAAACCATAATTTTTTTTATATCTCCATGGAGATGAAGAAGCTTTTTTCCAAACTCGGGAATACACATATTCAAGCGTTGACAGGGCTTACGACCTGTCATTGGCTGGGTTAAGTAGCCACTTGACGAATTACAACATTCCCCATTCCGCTTATTAGCGAATATCGAGCTCATATATTTTATTGGAATGAGGAATGTTGAAATGCGTCAAGTAGTCTTAGTAGTAATAATTAGGTGGGTACTTAATCCAGCCAATGATAGTTCATAAGCCCTGTAAACGCTTGAATAACTATATTCCCGAGTCTCAGTAGTTCCGTCCCCGTAATAAGCAAGTTCGACTGTATAACATCATGCTGCTGCTTTCCCTTATCCGCACTTAATGATGCAAAGGGCACTGTATTTATAATTTGTATAACACATTCCTTAAATGTTTTTTGGGCTTACTCATTGATGGATCGTTTTGGCACCCTGGCTGCCTGCATCCTCCATTAACGTAAAAGTCTACGTGTCCTGATTCATGGAGTATTCCCTTTGCTAGGCCATTCGTGTGAATAACATCAACAAAATTTGCATCCGTTGCATCCAACTTAGCTTTTAGATCAGTTGTGACAAACAGTGGCAATGCTGGGTCCAAACCTGAAAACACGTAGTAGTTTTTGGCTAAAAAAACAGTTGTAACTAGAATACTAAATATATTATGTCCAAAAACCATAGTTTTTGTTGAAGCTTGTATATTTATTACATGGAGTATGGTCAAGTTTATTGAAGTATGAATATATGTAGCTGTGCAAGAAAATGTTGAATGGTGTTTTACGTTCCAGATATAACCAAGAGTTGTATAAATTTTACGATGAACCATTCATCACACAGCTTATAAATCGACGCTTCCTACGTATAATATCGTAACCCACAAATCATCGATTTTGAGTTTTTGGTGGATTTCGTCTGTATTTAACTATATTTTTAATTCTACCAAAACAAAAAAATGACTATGCCAATAATAAGGGGTTTTTGGGGCGTATTTTGTCGTATCTACAACCAATGCATATAAACGAAAATATTTTCAAATGCTCCTCCTGTAAAATCGCATTTTGTGAGTTACGATATTATACGTAGGAAGCGTCGAAATATCAAAAGACTTCGCTGGGCAGTGTGAGCAGGCCATATCGCACGGTGGGCGGACAACCAACCTAAGTGGCTAAAAGTCAAAATAATCGGTGGCGCACATGAGAAGATGTAGTTATATCTTATACCCAGATATTCACTATGGCTACGTGGCGCGATGGATAGTAAGTTATAAGTAATCCCAATGTTAATTCTTTATAATTACCAGTAATCCTTTCTAGCTTTCCCGACCGAATCCAATTGTCTATAGCTCCCGAGACATGTGCTCCAAGGCTCAGTCCCACCACGTGAATAGAAGGCAGTGGAACGTTCCTGACTCTCACCAGCTCATCGATCAGCTGGGCCACACATCGTCCTACTAGAGGGACATTCCTCGTTGCACTAAAGTAACAAGGCTCCATCACCAGAGGACCGTAGTCGACTGAGATCACGTTAGAGTCGTCTTTCTTTAAATATTCTAGAATACAACATGATTGCAAAGAAATAACTTCTCACCACTTCAAACGTGAAAAATTTAACAAATAATAACCTATTTATTCTAGTTACTTTTTTATATAAAATATAAAAAAAATAGATAAGTATACAAATCTTAGGCTTGTTAATTCAGGCAGTACAGGTAATAAACAAGAGTAATTTAAAATATCACTTAAAAACAACATTAAACAAAATATTTATTAAAACCAATACAGATCATAACAAGATTTTTGATTTTCCCAATATATTTATTGGTGCATAAGCAGAGGATTTTAGCTTTCAATGTCTAGAAGGGTTTTGTAATTTAAAAAAATTCCAACACGAGTAAAACGCAAAATTGACCAATTTTGTATAAAATCACTCTTGTTTTAAAGGTGGGATTAATAATTATGAACTTTAAACGTCTGTAATTATTTTTTTTTTAAAGCTACGTTAGAAATTTTAGTGGCATAAACCAATAAATTTGTTTTAATCATTTTTAATTTGAAAAACATTAAAAAATATTTGTATGGAGTTTGTTACCTGGTCTTATATCGATGTTGGGATCACCGTCTTTGTTCCCTGTATACCCGTGAATTATAATGTGGAATGGAGCGTTCTTGAACTTGGCATGTTTTATCGTATTTGCATCAAACATCGAAAGTTCATAGGGATCGTTCTCTGTGTACCTAAAGATTAAATATGTTTCATGCTTATTTTATTTATACATAGGAAATAATAAACAGGAGTCGCGGAATGGGCATCGGCCTGCCAGGACAGAAAGCAGTGAAGGAAGCAACACCTAGAGAAAGCGTTGTCCCTCAGATCAAAAAAATTAAGAATGTCTCCCGAGAGCATCAACAACGCGTCTTTTTTACAAGGCATCATCGGGTTCGCGGCGTTGTGGACATCCACTGATGTTAATTCGACGACGATTCACGTCAAAACTGGGGGATGCGGACCTAAATTGGAAACATGCATGGGAACTGACCTAAATGCCGATCGCTTAGCTTGGAAGCAATTTTTGGAATCCATAGGTATGCTCCTGATAGGTAGCGGATATGGTGTGATGATGATAATGGTAATAATGGTGATGTTATGTGTATAGAAGACCTTCCCATATAAAAGTAGGTTAGTGCATATGGCAGATATAAACATGGGCCTAGAAATCCGATATATTTGTGAACTGCATACCATAGTACGATACAGAATAATATATGTATATACGAGTATTTAGTATTCAGTTTGTGCGATATCTATTTAACGGATAGACCTACATAATATATAATTCCAACAACAAAAATTATTGTCTTCAAAAAAATACTTTTTTAATAATATTCCGTATTTACCCCTACTACTACTACTTTCCCTTATCCGCGCCAAATGGTGCATAAGGCACTACCTCAGTACACAAAGTGCAGTGTATATTGATCATTTTATTACTTGGAGGTAAGATGATCAGTCATACGTTTCAGTACCAGTCCAAAGTATAACACATGTTAACAATATTAATATGAAAATCACATGTAAATAAATATTTCATGTTGACCCTCTACGAGAATCGAACCCGCGACCTCATGCACGGTAACCAAATTCGCTACCACTATGCTACGAGGCGGACAAATAATGCAAATGTGCAAATAAATAAAATTTAAAAATTTTTTTTAAACTGACAGTAAAATATGTAATCGAAATACAAGTGTATCTAATAATGTGATAATAATGTGATAATGAGGCAATCCCTAGTAATTTTGTTATATACGATGAATTATTACAAAATTACAATAAATTGCCAGGTCATGATATTATTATAATAAGAAGATATTTATACTTTCCAATTGTGAAATAATGTATGTATAAGTAGATAAAAAAGGAATGTTCCTATTCTGAAATGTTTGACGACCACAAGTTGTCGTACAAAATAAAGAAAAATTTAAACACTTACTTGTCGTAGAGCCAAAATGTGATATTTCTGTTTGGACATTTTAATTCAGGTGTAATGAAACTGAAAAATAAAACATTTAGCAAACTTTTATAAAAGTTAAACATAAATAAATAGAAAATACCCGAGGTCACATCCTATAAAAACGATGAAGTATTAAGCAACAAGTACATTTTATGCTATCTTTTATAAACTAACCAATAAAATATGAATAATAATTATTAACCTGTCAATATTATAATGTTCATGTTTTTCTCACCCAAGTGATTAGCGATAATAATTCAGTACGTTATTTCAGTATTACTTGAATATTGTTTGAAAAATTAAATACAGTTCTTAAAACCAGCACTTGCGCATCATTTTATAGTTGTTTTGTTAGTGAGTGAAATTAACTTTATATCGACCTTATAATTTATACAGAAGTGGTCCGTATAATTGATTCAGGGGAATAGCTGCATAGCACCAATTTGGAAAATAAACAAATACGTTTTTTCTACATGGAATTATCCAGTTTTTGAAACCAAGATAAACGGCAATTGGTGCGACAATGCAGTGTCCTATGCACCATATGCTGTAGTGCATAGGGCATTGCATTATAAGAAGTCTTTGTCAATGCTTCCAGTTTTTTTTAATCCGTCGGCAGCTTACGATTAGTTTGGGATTTTCGACCGGCTATAGGAAAATTCCGCGCGCCTGGATCTTAATATAAGTACCAAAAAGACCCAGATCATGTGCAATAAGTCTTGTCCTGACCCTACTATTGACCATCCCCTGTACAACAATGGGCAGCGCGCACAAGGAACTCGCAATCCGCCTAGGAATTGCTGGAGCAACCTTTAACACGATGCGTGCTGTCTGGAATTCCAGTTTATACTCGGTCAAAATAAAATGCCGACTCTTTAACTCCCTTATTGTGCCGGTGCTCCTTTATGGATGTGAAACCTAGCTCAAAAAAGCTCAGAATGCTCGCTTGTTGAGTTTTGAGAACAAGTATCTGATCTGAATGATACTAGACATTAGGTGGTTTGAGTTCGTAACCAATGTTGAAGTTTGGGAACGGACGCAGCAACCTCCAATGAGCCTTGCTTTGGCGTGTACTCCGGATGCCTTGGGAGAGCCTGAACCCGAGCTGCTTTTTCTTTACGCCTGCAGGATGACGCCGTCCTGGTAGGCCGTCGATGACCGTCTTTCGTTTGTACTCGGCGGAGCTGATGGATGCGGGTCTTACGTGGGAGGAGGCAAGAGAACTGGCTGGTTCTCCTGGAGGGATCTAGTGATGTCTATATGCTCCACATACGAGCGAACGTGGCAAAAGAAGAAGAAAAAGTTTACGCAAAACTACGAGAGTAAACCAGACTTCAGAAAACGCACGGGAGCTGGCGGCCGATCGCTTAGCTTGGGGGCAGTTTTTGTAATCTACTTGGATATCGTTGAATGCATAATATGCAATGTTCCATATAGAGATCGGATATGGGTTCATGAAGATTTTTTTAATTAAAAAAAATTATAAAAAAATTAATGAAGATTTTTTGATTTAAAAAAAAATTTAATCGGTTCTATGACACGTCCTTATAACTTTTGAGAAAATAAAAACCAAAATTTTGGAAAATTCTTATGAATCTATATTAAAAGTGGCCATTATCAGTATTATCCTGTACTTATTTTTTATACATACATATATATCCGTAATAAAATAATAATTATATCTATACACGCCATCGACATTTTGCCTACAGGTACAGGTAAACGAGAGAAGAAATGTTATTATGCCGTAGCTATTATTGATTTTTTTAGTTTCATACAAAAACATAAGATCGTTTCTCATGAGTTTTTAAAATTCATTTTATGACATCAATTTACATTAATACAAACATTACACTGATACAAAGATAAAATGCTTTCCTCGGCACGGGGTTCCCGAGAGAAGAGTGTATTATAAATAACAATATACCATAAAAAAATTATAAACTTAAATAAATAAATAAATGGTGAATAGGAAAAAAAAACATAATAAAATCATAATATTGTTGGTTGAGAGCCTATTTATCTTAACCGACATTTAGTATATTTAGCAGGAGATTACCGAAACTAATTTTTTATTTTTATTTTATTAGGAACATATCTTGAATTATTGTTACCAAGTGAAAATTTGAAGTTTCGACTTTCATTTTCTAAATCTAATCATTTAAAAAAGCGTTTTATTTTTTAAATTTGAAAATTGAATTTTCCAAATTGTTGGTTAAGATAATTAAATTTACCCATGAATAAAAATGTCAAGGCGGTCAACCATGACATTTATTATAGATATTCATCATTATCATACCATATCCGACCTCCATACTACTCCATACTGCCTCCAGACCAAGCGATGGGCCGCCAGCTCCCGTGGTTCTCGGCGTCCTGGTCGTCCACTGTTAACAATTCGTCGGCAGTTTGCGGCAGAACTGCGGGACGTAGACTTGACTTGGGAGGATTATAAATAGTAGCTACATCATAAGGAAATGAATGTGTTTAAGTGGGTCGGATTTACTTTTCTGGATTATAATAGTGTTTATTTTTGGATAAATATTGTATTGTGGAAGAGAGTAAAGGCAATAGAGGTAGTGACAAGAGGAACCTAGATATGTATTTTCATGAATAAACATAATTTCGTCGCCTTAATTCGAAAGTGTTACATATGCAAAATCTTGATTTGTCAGGAGAGCGTTTTTAAGTTTGTTGAATGTTATTTAATTTAAATTCTCTGAAAGTATTGCACTTTGCTGAATGATTTTTTTTACAGGAGACGCTTTGGAGCACATTCTTTCAATGTGTGTACTTCACTGAACCTAAAGCTCACCTGGTTTTTAGCAATTAATTTTCAAACCACGATGTAACAATTTTCACAAAAAAATAGCAAAAGTGCCCATGTACATTGCAACTGTTTAATTTTTACGTGGTGTTCCTTTGGATGTTCATCAACTACTGACTTAATGATCGATGAAACTGTCTTCTGCTACAGCCACGCTGGTTTTGTCGAAAAGTTAAAACTGTTTTATCGCCCTTTATTCAAAAACATAAATTTTAAACACTTTACACAGAAAAAATTGATAAAAAAATTACTAACTTTTTGGTGTAAAAAAAAAAAAAAACAATTTTTTGCAGATGTAACACTCTTGAATTAAAGCGACGATATTACGTATATACCTACCCATATTGTATATATATTTTTACTAAAAGTAGGTGTTTCTTGATAACTTTTTTATAGATAAAACAATGAACAATCTTCATTGTCATGTATTTCAAGCAATTACCCAAATAAGTATGTACTTACTTTTTGATTATAATGCAGTTTATAAGAAAATAAGGTTAATGTGCCATTAGTTTACTACTGTAAAGCCCACTTTAAACAGGACAGAAAACTGTACAGTTTATTGTGCAGTTTGCAACTGTCCCGTATAAAGCGAAAACTGTGTGGAATATTGAATGGTCCGCGCAAAGTTTGGCTGACCTGAGAAATTATGTTTTTTATGTAAACGTTTAAGTAGACATTGACATATTGAATGTTTTAAGTTTTTACGTTTGTAAAAAACAAATAACATATTTACATTATTAGCTATTTATAGACTTCATGTCCGCATATGAATAAATAATAAAACTAAATTCTGCCTTTTTAACGTTCGCATCAGGCCTGTTCGTTATGGCTGCGAATCATGGCATTTAAGGACCCAGAATTGCAGACTTTTGAGTTTTAAGAATAAGTCTCACATAAATATTACGTGTGCGCGATTTGAATTTGCAAGGAATACAGTGGTGAGCTAACAAACGCAGTAACCTTTTATCTACTGTCATCCGGCGAACGCGTTTTGGCTGGCCGGGCCATATACTACCATATACTACGGGCCATGCCTTCCGAGAGCCTTAACCATGCTTGCCTATTTTACAAAGTATCAGGTTCTCGGCGTCCTGGACGTCCAGTGCTGACAATCCGTCGGCAGTCATGCATCAGAACTAGGGATGTAGACCTGTCTTGGCAGGATTCACGGGAACTGGCAGCCGATCGTTTAGCTTAGTGGCAGTTAGTGGTATCTGTTATATATGTATAAGATATATAAAACTGAAACCAACTCTGCAAAACAAAGAAACGATATTAAAAGTCTTTTGCTATATTACCCTAGTATTTCTAAGCGTTTATTTTACTTTTGACAGATGGGTGCCTATAAAGTTCCGTAATTTTTGACAGGCAGCCATAGACCGAAAAATGCAATACTCCATGTTTTTTTCTTTACGATAGTGTGTTCTATGTTCTTTAGCTCCGATATTTATCTATATCGATGTTTATTGAGCCTACTTATGCAACGAGGTCTTATTCAAGTTGATTTTTTCCATGAAAAAATATAAAATGTGATTTAAATTAAAACCTATTTGTTTTTTTTTCTTTATTTGTCGCGACACAGAATTTCTCAATTTACATTACGACAATAAAATAGTCCTATGAATATTTGGGTTTTCTGTAGCTCCTGCACCTGATGACAAACTCCAATTAAGGGGTTTATCGGGACTGTATTAAAAGTTTCTTTTGTAAAGAAAATTATGTATTTTTTGTAATATTTTTATTGAATAAAGACTGTTAAAAAAAAAAGTTTTACGACAGCGCTTTCGTAATATAAACTCTGCTTCAAACGTCTGGGTATGTTTATAAACTGCAAAATGTTGAGCAAAAATAAAATATAAATGTGTTAAATTGATTAAAACTTCTTCATATATAAAGTCGATTTTTATGAGAAATCGAATCGGTAACGCATTAGGACATCCCTAGTCGATACATAATCGAGCTGTCAAAAGTAAAATAAACGCTTGGAATTGGTATAGTCTTAATTATTAACATCAACTAATTCTCACTCACTACACTATTATTCCATTTCTATAGTAACAGATTACAGCTCACTGCTTTACCAACCATGTTGACTTCCATCTGTTGGTAAAGCAGTGGCCCTTCACTTAATCACCCACTCCACAGATGGCGCTGAAGAAAGTATTTCTTTACAAATGCTCCACCAATGTCCTCCATATGGAGCAGATATGGAATGATAATGTTTTACCCCTACCCTGAAATTGAACCTGCAAACTCCTCCCCAAGAGCCACACGAACCAGAACACAGAAAATATTGAAGCAAGTAAAGACACACACTACTTTTGGTCAGAGGGATTATGTCATTATGTGTATTATGCTGTCAAGCTCTACAACGTGCTCCCTTTGGCCATCAGAACAATAAAACAGGAACTTGTTTTCAAAAAAGCTGTGTCAAATTGGATAGTGGAGGTGGGTAGAATAGAGATAAACAAAATTATTAAACCAAATAGATAGTCTTCTTTCATAATTTTAATTTTACAATCAATTCAAAACACACATGTATGGATCCATTGTATGTTAGTAATTAAAAAATAATAAAAATTGTAAAATTAGTCCTCGGCACGGGTTACCCCAGTGAGAACAAATTTAGTATTTTTAATTTGTACTTAAATAAATAAATAAATAAAATAAAATAAACAAATGAAAAAATAAAAACAACGTTGTTATCTGCGTGCCAATTTACGACTGCGTAATCCAGACATTTTCAGAGTTGAGCGCTTTTCCTCCAATACAAGGTATTACAATCCTCTCTCTCGTATGTGCAGAGAGTACAATGTAATACACAGCGACAGCACTGAAGGTATGGACATCTTCGGAAGCTCCGTAGATGGGTTCAAGAGAAGGTTGTCCTTGAGATATTTGTGATCACTTTTGCTTTTATATGTGTGTTATATTTACTTAAGCATTGTGTGTATGTCACATTTTCATAAACATTATGTTTTGGTCATTCGATTAAGCACGATGTGAACAATTTTAAAGGGCAATTGGTCTACCTAGTTAGTTGTATTTTTATCTTTTTTTGTATTATATTTAGTATTTTTTGTCTGTTATTGTACCGCAACAAAATAAAATTAAAATAAGTAATTTACTTAATAAAAATTATTTAATAGATTTATGTTCTTTAGAAAATGTAGAAAAATATACCAAAACCAGTATTATAAGTAGATATTATATGTTATATATTAACCAGTATTATAAGTAGATATACATGTTTCTTAATTTTTTTGTAAAGTGTGCTGTCAAAAAATCCCCCTTTGCTACGCATCTCATATAATTCGCATGGCATGTTTTTTACAAATCGTATTCATATTATCAACTATTAAGATCGGAATCCCCAGGAACTGGCCAGCTATAAGTGCCAAAATCCGGAGCTCTGATTGATTTTAATTGCATTTTGAGTGTAAGATCGGTCAGAGGTTATCCGAATTTTAATCTCCCTCTATTAAGACGCATCAAAGTCCTTTGCGTCATCAGTTTTTTAATATATAAATGAAATTTGAAAAGGAAGCTTATTCTGATGTACCTACTTTTTATGTATTATTTTTCCTACTCAAATTTTTTTTAGATAATTAAATCATACCATATTAGAATTGACATCTTAACAGAGATAAGAAGTTTGGAAGAGAATATGGATATCTACTACTACTGTCCTACATCCGCGCCCAATGGTGCATAGGACACTGAATCGGCAATTCAAGTGCAGTGAATTTTGAACATTTGTTACAATGATTAATTGGCAGATATGGATATCAAATGCTAGGCGGAATAGGTAATGTTATAATGCTGCAAGTGGCCACTTAATCCAGCCAACGACGAGTCATAAGTCCTGTAAGAATCAAGACATACATACCAAATCCTTCCAAACATCTCGTTTCTGTTGAAACGTCAATTATTGTAAATGCATTCACTCAAAATGTTATTAGATAAGTAAAAAATGAAATCAGCAGTTCTTCATTTTTCGCTAACCATTAAAATATAATTTTATTATTTGTATATAACTTATTAAAGTTAAATAAAAATACTTGGTACACTTCCACTTTTTTATTTAAAAAAAAAAAAAAATTTATTTTTTGGCTAATAATTATTTAGAAATTGGGGATATCAGTCATTAATGTTTTCCGAATATTTATCTTTTATATTGTAACACTATCCCCCGAAGGGCAATTAATGCAATCTGTACCATACAAACATATTTATATTGACTCGTCTGTATAATAAATCAGAAGTTATGATTTACAAGATCTCGGTTAATTATGCGTAATAAAGTAAAATGCAACTTTCAAAATCAATTCTTTTCTCTCCATCTTTCTAATTACTTAACTTAATATGTAGTTTTCTCAATCACATTTCATGTTCTTCAGTCTAATATTCTCTTCAGGAACCTCGTCAGAAATATTTTTATATTTATTATAGGAATTTTTTCCCCTTATACTAAAACAGGTGTGTCCCATGCAGTACGCTTTTCCCATTGCAAATGGACAATTATAGTTTGTGTATAAGAAGTATTTTCCGCGAGCTCTGAAAAACATAATAAAAAAGTATGTGTTATTGCCGTTATTTTTATATATAATATATAATGAAACCAAAAGAAGTGAATATAACGCCATTGAAAATCGTATTTATTTATTTATTATAAACTTTATGTACAATTACATAGCAAGTGTACAAGGGCGGGCTAATTGCTTTTAAGCAATATCTTCCAACAACCAACACATTGGTGGGGAGATAAAGCTTAAAAATCGTAACTGCAACTAACATTTGAAACGTTGGAGAATTTTCACGTACAAAGGACATCAAGCGCTACCCATTCTTAGGGCCTTTGCACATTACGTTTTTTTATGCTTAGCGCGGCCTCTGCGCGCTATAAACACGTTTTAGCAGATTTAACACGTTTGTATCGATACAAACACAAATGAAACGCGCGTTTGAAACCATTGGTGGTGCGGAGAGAGTTGTCTCCGGCGACCCCGTCGCAATAATGTGGTTCCAAATGGCGTCGGCTTTGTATCGATGTATCAGAGCGTTTGTAGCGATACAAACGCAAGGATCGTGTGCAATGGTAACAACGTGACTTCAATCTTGCGTTTGCTAAGCGTCCTGATTGCGTTCTACGCGCGTCGTTAGTACATTAAAAAAACGTCGTGTGCAAAGGCCCTTAGGCACTTTCGTCCATTCGTGCGATTACTACTTAATTGTAAATGAATTAAAACGATCCGTATGTTAACCTCCCTGAAACGGAAATATTAATAGACTTACGTATTTGGAGTGTATTCTCCCATAAGAAGTGCAGGTTGCTGACTGCCATGACATCTACCGGTGATGTATTTAGCCCAAGTATCGCAACTTCTAGCGTAAAAACCAGCTTGCGTGTTTATCGACTCAGCAAAGTATATACCTGCCCGGCGATGACTGCAACTATCGGCACCTACGGAAATACAAAACTATTAATTAAGTAATTACGAAAACAAAGAACAATACAAATTAAGTAAGTACGAAAATGATAGAACAATTTGATCGACCGTAGGAAGATAGACTTCTACTACTACTCTCCCCTATCCGCACCTAATGATGCATAGGGCACTGCATTGATACAACAAGTGCAGTGAATCTCTTTATCGATGATAAATAAATAGATAATTATTATTTTAAATAAACTTTTATTATTAATATGTTTAAATGTATAAAACTGTAACTATTGTTTTCTCTAACATGGATTGTTCTTTTATTATTTCTATTTTTCTTGTATAAACATGTAAAAGGCTTTATACCGTTATTGTAATAAATAAATAAATAAATAAGTCTTATGCCCGCTTTATATGGGACAGTTTCTTGTTCAGAAAACTACACAGTTTCTTGTTCAGAAAACTGTGCAGTCTGTCAAACTTCTGTCAAAAGACACGCTAAATATGTGTATTTTTGAAACGCGATTGTAAGTTATTATCGTATGTTTGCTCTCAGGAAATTGTATATTTAGCTAATCATGTAAATATGTTATTGGTTTTTTACGTATTTAAAAGCATACAATAAACCAATGTCTACTTAAACGTTTACATAAAAAACATTGACTGTCATGTCAGTTTTAAATCTGACACTAGCACACAGTTTTTCATGCAGTTTTAGCTTTATACGGGACCGTTTTCAGACTGCACAGAAAACTGTGTAGTAAACTGTCCCATATATAGCGGGCTTTACGCTTCGCCGCCAGTCCAAGGTATCACAAATGAAATATTTTATGGTAAAAATTACATTCAAATAAATATTCGAACCCGCGACCTCATGGATGGCAGCCCAACGCACTACGCTACACCACGAGGCGGAAAGGAAGAAATAAGTGTACAGAATTGACCTTAGAATGGTCTTCGGTATATGATTCGGTTCAAAAACATGAAGAGCTATAATGCTATGATCTAGAAGCGATTTCTCTATAGCAACCGTTGACAGGCAATTATAATAAACAATATAAGGTGCATGTTTTGTGACACCTCGATACACATACAAAAGACACTTGGGTAATTGGTTTGATTTTTATTATGGTTATTTCTTTCTTATGGAACACGTGAAATTCTCAGAACTCACGCACGCTGTTCCCAAGTGATTTACCTTAGCAACTTTTAAAAATGTTCTGAATGGTGAGACATCTACCTGCTTCTAGAAAAAGCTTTCATAAGCACCATGCTTGGACCGCATCTTCTCAAATTAGTTTTTTGACCTTGGTAGTCCCCAAGAAAAGTATTGTAAAAAAGTAATGGCCGCATCATTCGGAAAGAGAAAATAATGCGAAAAATTAACTTGCGACTTATATTATTTTAAACATCAGAATTAACGTACCTATGTTTACAAACACACCTGCTTACGTTTAGGTCTTTAAATAATAGTTCATGCGTGGGCTCCGCAAGAAAAATGTTTTTTATTTTGACGCTAGATGGCGACAAAAAAATATAGAAAAATGGCGTGACAACTTTACATGACTAAAATAAATATAAAAAATATTTTAAGCCTCCCATCTATAGATTATAATTTTTAAGAGTTTAATGGTTTATTAATTGATTTATTTTATCAAGCCAGAAGTCTGCAGTTAATTACCAAGAGTAATGAATGACAACCACACAATATAGAGAACTTTTTGTGAAATACATGGAATGGAACCCAAAACTTCCTTGGCGTACTTCATTAGCTTCATAGCCGTCTTAGCGCATGGAAAGCCATTCTAGACATCCATTGACAGCTGTTTCGGCTATTAGGTCATTTTTAACTGTTCCTGTGAAAAATAATGATCAACGCGTTTACGTTAACCCTTTGTGAGCACTTTTCCAAAGTTATTTTTTTCACAACATTTTTGAAATGAATACAAATACTTGTAGACAAATTACTGGATTATACCCATGCTGGGCTGATATCAGATATTATTAATATCCCAACAGGTCATAAGCACTGTAAACGCCTAGATAACCCACATTCGTTTCCAGAGTTTGTCTGTCTCTGTTGGGATATCAATAATATCTAACTTTTTTTCAATTTAAATATATGTACCAATGTACCCAACCATTACCCACTTACACATTATGCTATCGTATTTCTTCGACGTTTATTATTATTTATAAGTCAATAAATGTGTTTCTATTAATTTTGTTGGTATGAACTATTATTATTATAGTACATCCTCCTAGGTATTTCAGGAGTGGGATAATTATATGATTTATTTATTATAAATATTGGTACCCAGTTGATAATTTTTTTTCATTTTATTATTCATGATCCATGTGTTCAATTTCTACAAATAATACTAGCGACTTATGATAACTAAAGTATGAGACAAAAGATTTTTTTTCTATTTTATCAATATATCTGTGAAAAACCGCGTCAAGGCGCCTTCTCCCTCGGTTTTGCTACAAAATTTTGGGAGTCGAATCTACCTCTTCAGATACATGAATAGAACAAATTCTGTTTTATAGCCTATGACACATTATAAAAGTATAAGGCGTGCCGGCGATCAACTGGTAGATGTATCTCATGAAGTAGATGGAACTACTGCCAGCCGGCGGAAACTGTGTTCTATCTCATTCTCTCGCAGGCTAAATCCCATAGATCTATATGTTTGTCTCTTTTTAGTTTTGCTTTTTCATAAAGTTTCAAATCACTCCCAACGATTCTAAAAAAAGTTTTCACTTCAAAAATATTTGTGCACAGCTTACTAATTAAGACATATTCTTATAGAATTTTTGGAAAATCTGTTTTTGTAACTACGTAGTTGTTGGATTTTCTTTAGAACGGGCAGTTTTGCCATTATATTGTGATAATCAATTAATGTGACAAAATCAGCTTTGAAAGAATACTTAACACAAAGTTAACTAATTAAATACTAGATAAACTCAGGGCAAAATACTTAGGGTCCGAAATTAACCAATCTTTTAGATTACTTACAAAATAATATTAGAATAAATAGGATCAAACTACAATGGTTCATGGGTCGGCAGTTTGCGTCAGAGCTGCGGGACGTGAACTTGACTTAGGTGGATGCACGGGAGCTGGCGGCCGATCGCTTGGCCTGGACGCAGTTTGTGGAATCCATAATATGGATAAGCATATTATGCTCCACATAGGGAGTGGATATGTTATGGCGATGATGATGATAACATGGTTTCATGTGCTTTCACTAATATTTTTGTACTATTTTGTAGTGGATACATACACGTCAAGTTAACAAACATTTTAAATAATTATACCTAGATGTTTCGTAAGAATTATAGACAATTTGACTATCTTCCTGTTTAAAAAAGGATTGCAGTAATTGTAATAAAGGAGTCAAAATTTTCGACCAATTATTCTTAGTTGCCTGCCTGCTGTTATTCTATTCGGAGTTCTGATAACTTTACAGGACGCCAAACGACATTATCAGGATGCAGCGCTGCACTGAATAATATTATCAGGACTAAAAAAAAATTTTAGAAAATTTCAGTGCAATCCTTTTTTTAACAGGATTTTTTCGCCAATTCGCCAAAAATCAACTATCAAAAATCATTACGTTTGCTACAAACCGTTTACTCATTTTGTTCACAAACCCTTGCCTGTGAATTCACTCAGTAGGTAGTTTTAAAAAACTCAGCTGTAATTAGTGCAGACCCTAAATCGCAGTAAGAGCAAATTAGTCAAATGGTACCAAGAGTGTTTTTGCTTTTATTACTGTTTAGGCTCCGACCAGTAAAATACACATTTCACATTTTAGAAAAATAATTACCAGTAATCCTCTCTAGCTTTCCCGACCGAATCCAATTGGCTATAGCTCCCGAGACATGTGCTCCAAGGCTCAGTCCCACCACGTGAATAGAAGGCAGTGGAACGTTCCTGACTCTCACCAGCTCATCGATCAGCTGGGCCACACATCGGCCTACTAGAGGGACATTCCTCGTTGCACTCACGTAGCAAGGCCTTTTCACGAGAGGACCGTAGTCGACTGAGATCACGTTAGAGTCGTTTTTCTTTAAATACTCTGAAAAATATTTTTTTCTTATGTTTTTAAGATCTCCGACAAAAGTTTATTTAAGAACGGCGATGAACCTGTTCAATTTCAGATTGAAAAAACTTCAATATAAATTATTAATTTTAATATCATACAAAAGAATCGAGTTTTGTAAAACCAGAAATGCTCAGGTAAAAGGTGGATAGGCTTATTAATTTATCTTAAATTTGAGCCCTTATTTTTTACTTTGTAAAAAATTGCAAATATACAAGAAGTGAACATTATGGAATTATTCAAAGTGTAATAATAATATTATTTTGTGTTCTTAATTTTTTTAAGGAAAAAGATAAAGTTCTTACATATAAATACGGTGTAACAACCCGAAAACTGGTAAATCTACATCATATTGGGAGTTGAATGTGTAATATGACTTTTTAATCTGAGCTTGAAAAATTTATGTTTTTTCTCGTAAAAGCTTCCATAAGTATGGCAGATTAATTAAAATGCTACAAATCCTTTTAAATTCGTTTGTTATGATAGCATTAATTTGGCAAAATAAATTATATTTGATAACAGTTTGAAAAAAAAATTTGCTTCGTACCTACCCAATTTTCTCGAAAACTATGGGTCAAATAAATTCTACAAAATTGACTCCAAATATGAAGTAGATTCACTGGTTTCCCGCTTGTACATCGAGTTTTGCTACACCATGTATAAGAATCACATGATAAAACCAATCATTTCAATTTAGGGGCTGAATTTAGATAGTCGAAAATAATAGTGTTAGAAAGCAGATAACCAATTGTGGCGGAGCGGGATTCGAACCTAGTCATAATAATCAATGAAAATAATTTTAAAAGATCTTTACACATTTTACCTGGTCTTATATGGATGTTGGGATCTCCGTCCCTACTCCCCGTGTACCCGTGAATTATAATGTGGAATGTAGCGTTCATAAACTTGGCATGTTTTATCGTATTTGGATTAAACATCGAAAGTTCATAGGGATCGTTCTCTGTGTACCTAAAGATTGTTTTTTTATGAGAATACGTAACTACGTTTATTATTAAAGTAACTACTTTTCGTTGAGTGTAAATAAAAGAAATAATCGTAAATAATTTATAAATACAGAATGTAGAAATATTGAAAAACAAAATTACACCGGAATGTTTGAAGGCCTAAAATTTTTGTATAAAATAAACAAAATATAAACACTTACTTATCGTAGAGCCAAAATGTGATATCTCTGTTGGGACATTTCAAGGCAGGAGTGACACATTTATAGTTAAATATAAATGCACAAGTGAGGCGTAAAATAAAAACTGAAAAAAAAACTATTTTAAAAAATACTTAGCCTTTTTGCAGGGTCACTTTATAAAACTGATATAGTGTTTAGCACCAAGTAAAATATTTATTAATTTATTTTTCACTCAACATTAAGATATGAATACATAAATACCGGTTAATATTGTAATCTTCATATTCAAATCACCAAAGTATTTGGCTTTTATTTAAAAAACAGTTCGTAGGATTTTATAGTATGTTTGAATATTATTTCAATATAAAAATAAAATAATTAAAACCACCACTAAACGCTTTATTTTATAATATTGTGATGAGTGAAGTTTACTTAATACTTCATAACTTATACAGCAATTGACTGTACAATCGATTCAGGAGAATAGCTGCGGAAGTGTGTACGTATTTTAAATATAAGTATAATTTAATTAAAAATTTTAAACTGAAATAAAATTTAAAAACTGGTTAACACTTTAATCAACTACATTTTTGAAGACCAATCACGTTTTATCATCTTATTTTATCTTGTCTTCGAAAATCGAATGAATTAATGTGTCTTCCAGATTTTAAATTTTATTTAAATAACAATGAACTTCCAATAAGAAATTTCACAAAAAATTCTGAATGTTTTATAAATAAGGTAATTTTTTCCACTGCACTTGGGGTATTAATACAGTGCCATGTGCACCATTGGGTGCAGATAAGGGATATTAATACTAGTAGTTTTTTCCACGTGGTGATACCCTTAAATACTAAAAGAGCGATCATCTTCCCTACATGAAATTAATAATTTAAATATTCAACATACTGTGGACGTATTTTATATAAATATATATTTTTTAACCACCTTAACAGGCCAGGAAGCCCAATTACAGAGGGGGAACAACGTCACAAACACCCAGGCTTGAGAAAAATCACTTTTGATTTTTTGAGTTCTCACCGGGAATCGAACCCGGAACCTCCGTATCGTGAGTCCAGGGTCTTTACCATTACGCTACGGAGGCCGCCCTATATATATTACTATAGTTTATGTCGATAGGTTTTCCGGGCATTTTTAATAATTAATTTAAAAAAAGTATTAATAAAAAGCGACTATGTAATACTGGCTTCTGTTTGAAATGCTAGCGGTGGCGGGGTGGCGGTGGGCGGGGAGGAGTGGGGGTCCGCTTTGGTCACCGAACGCCTTGCCTTGTGCGGACATTCAAAATTCGAATTTCATATCTGAAATTGGTGCAGGTCACGTGGTGTTAGCCAGTTCAAAAATGGACGGTATTACACGCGTGAATTTTTTATTCATATTTTAATCATTTTTTTAAGAAATTAGAATTGAGTTTTTTGAAAAACTTTATTAAGATTTTTTTCTCAGAATATCATGAATAATCACCCTCTGGAGTTTCGCGGTCTCATCGTGGGAAACGGTGTATATATATGTATATATAGTGCAGAAAATATGACTTATTTCCTTACCAACTAACTGAAAATAATATTTGCTTGGTTTATTGGAAGGTAATCTTAATCATGGTCATTAAATAGGTAATTTATGTTTTTACATAAATAAAATACAATAACTGGTCATATCGAATAAATTTAAAAAATTCGTAAGGTTATCAAGAGAAAATAATTTGATTCAAAAAGCAATTTAGTATCTAATTATATAAATATACATGCCTACTGCCTATTCTAGCACTGCAATCTCCAACGCATCTATATTGACGTATATGACGGTGATCGGTAAATTATCAAGATTTTACCTATTACCGTCACAACAGCGATATATCAACAAGTAGATACATTGGTGACCACAATACCGAGGATTTAAAATTCAATTAAATTGAAAATGTAATGTTAGCATACAAAAAAATACATATTTTAGAAAATGTAATTTAATTTTTTTTTAAACTTTTTTCCGATTTGTTCTCGTCCACTGCGACAATTCGTCGGTAGCGTTCTTTTTGCTTGATTATTTTAAATTGTATTAATACTAAATCATGATAAGGTATATTAAAATAATAATTAGAAGCCGATAAGAAAAGTTACAGTGTTAAAAAAGCGAATATACCAATGAAGAAATAACTGGTGCGAGTTAAGATAGTTATGCTATTAACTAACTACCGATAAACGTAAGGTAAGTAAGTACTTATATGTAGGTATACAAGTATACATGACAGTATTTTGATTGAGTGCCAGGGATAAATAAGATTAAAGCGTCATACGTGTTTCCTAGAAGTAATTCAGAGAGGATAGGAAACCGTAGCACTTTTACTTAACCATGTACCCACCATGCGCGTTTCCTGAATAATGTTAAAATATCATCAATATATGGTACTATAAATGAGTGGTCCAAAATTTTATTTAAGATAATTTATTATTTTACGCGGTTTTTCTGTTGTTCAAATTTGTGACACTTGTGCATCAAAAATTTGAAATACTATAACCACGGCAGCGGCATGATCGTATTTTGACATACCACTTAATAAAGTATAATGCCATCTGCAGCCAAAAAGTATAATACTTCAAATGGGTTGGTACTAATCACGGTAGGTCACTGCGACATAACTGTAAAAGTCAGTTACGCAACTCAACTGCAGATGGCAGTAGTCGAAGATTTATTATTTAGACAAATTAATCGAAGACCTTCAGTTTTGTTATATTATTATAATAAATATATTCTATTATGGTGTTTATTAATAATGGATAACAAATTAAGGTTAATTGTGAGGTGTGATTTTCAATGTTTTATTTTTTTAATATAATTTTTTTTTTAAATAATTTTTAATAACAAAAACAAAATATTAACCCACTTAGACCTGAGCCTATTTTTGACATAATTTTATGAAATTGTTGTTATTAATAGAATAAAAGACGTCCGGAAATCACCTAAAAAATACGTAAAAATAAATTTTGTGTAAGGGTTGCTAGAAATCACCCGACCCGGATGTGGGACAGAATATGCAAAAAGTCCAAGATGGCAATTTATCTTATTATTTTTTAAGTATTATAAAACAACTTATCATAGCATAAACTTATCCATCATACCTACTTACTTCCAATCAGGCATAAATCAATTAAATACTAATAAAAATGGTTCAGGCCGTAAAATATTTCTGCAAAATATAATGTATTAACCCTTATTGATATTTATACAATTATTGGAATTCAAAGCAAATCTCGTCAGAATGACTTATTTCTGAATCGAAACAGTAATATAATATATGTAAAAAAAATTGCATTAGATAAAATATACCCTCCGTATTGGTTTTTTAAATTATAATGGCCTAAATTTTTTTAGTGTTTTTTTTCAGAATACCTAGGTAGGTACCGAATGGATCAAAGTCGATTTTAAAAAACATTTTTGCATTCGATTTTTTTACCGAAAATTTTAAGTATTTTATTAAAAATGGTTGATGTAAATTAAAAGCATAACTTTTTTTCAAATATTCACAGAAAACCTAGTAAAATACATATTTTGTAATGTCAGCACCCTAAAACCCGACATGAGGTAGAGATTTTTAAAAATTTCGAACAATCGCTCATATCATCTCGAAAACCATGCGAATTTTACTAAGTTCATGTTTTATTATTATGATAGATTATAACTAGGTTTATAGCTAGTTTCAGTAGATATTATTGGTTTCAGTCGTTTTTTGGGAGACCTGTAGGTATAATAATATGTCGAATTGGGCCATGTTCCGAAAAATATGAAATGATTTGCTGCGTAGGTGGTTAAGTTAAAAGCAATGTATAAAACAATATTACTTTGTTAAAATAGGTTCCTAATATCCGTTAAGTGCGTCTATAGATTATGGTGAGCAATAATTTATGTGCGCAGCTTCAGCCCATTAAAAATAATAAATTGTACAATATATTTTATTGAGTAAGCTTCCGTTAAAGTTACTGGTGTTTCCGTAATTTAAGGTTTAAATGAACGATAAATGAGTAACATGTTTATGTTGGAGCCAACTGTATTAACACGTACCTATTGAGCTTTCAAGTTAACTTGAAGCTATTAGGTAAACTAATGTGAAAATTACATGGATATGTGCCTAGGTATTATGACTAGTCACTAAGAGCGAGAAAACAAATTAAAGTTACTAAAGCCCGCTATATACGGGACAGTTTTCTGCGCAGTTTTCAATGCAGTCTGAAAACGGTCCCGTAAACAACGAAAACTGTGCGTGCTTATGTCAGATTTAAGCTGACTTGACAGTTAATGTTTTTTATGTAAACGTTTAAGTAGACATTGGTTTATTGTATGCTTTTAAATACGTAAAAAAAACCAATAACATATTTACATTATTAGCTAAATGTACAATTTCCTGAGAGCAAACATACGATAATAACTTACAATCGCGTTTCAAAAATACACATATTTAGCGTGTCTTTTGACAGAAGTTTGACAGACTGCACAGTTTTCTGAACAAGAAACTGTGTAGTTTCTGAACAAGAAACTGTCCCGTATACAGCGGGCATAACACTTATTTTTATGAACAGGTAAATTTCTGCATCTGATAGCTAAAAAGTCATCTATTTTAAATCGTCATTTTTAAGGAGACGCGTTTGTGATTTTTTAGCAGCAGTTTCTTCATTTATTCAGCTGTTTTTATTTTGGCATTATTGTAAAATAAAATAAATTGAAGAAATAACACAAGTACTGCCGCAAAGATGTGTCTTTATGGCTCTCATAATATCAGAACAAAACGTTTCACATATAACTGGGCTTAAAAGTATATGTACGCACATTGTACATTTATATATCTTGGAAAATACCATGGTTTCATATATAATTTTCATATTTAAATTTACACTGTGAAATTTGAACCACAAATTATGCACCCACACAGTGCAACTTCAAATATTTATGTGAATGCATTTGAATTTTCCTGAGAAATCTTAGTACCTACACGAGTATCTAAAGAAATAAAAAATATTTTGCAAAAATTATGTAAATAATTGACATTATTTTAAACATGTTTTAAGAAACGCAGTAATATGTAAGTATAATCTTCTAGTACTGGACATAGGCCTTCTCCTGTCGCCTTCTCTCCTCCCGATCCGCGCCGTCCCCATCCAACGTTTTCCAGGAAACTTAATATCGTCAGTCTAGTCATTTTCCTCTAGCCTGGGTGCTTTGAGATGTTTTTCTCCTCTATAATTGGGTCTCCTGCCCTATTGAGGTGGTTCATAAATAATAATAATAAATGTATTGACGGTGGTACCTACCCACTGTTTACCCGTTTTTTTTTATATTTACATAAATGAAGAACTTTCATTTGAGTTTTTTTATTTGGAACAAATGAATAGGTTTCCTTTGGCATTCAAAAAAGATTACCCGATTGAAATAAATATGTAGGTAATAAAAAATGATGTAACTAACTAACTAACCATCACGCCATTTCCCCAAAGGGGTAGGCAGAGAGGATAGAACGACACACCACTCTGTCCTGGCACACTTCTCTTGCTTCCTCCACATTCATCTTCTCATGCACGCACGTCGATTATTCCGACTTTTTACATGCCCACTTTCATGCACTTGTTTTACTTGATCATGCCATGTCTTTCTCGGCCTTCCTCGATTTCTACATCCAGACACAGTCGCATCATATATTTTTTTAGCCGTTCTTTCATCATCCATTCGCTCTACATGGCCGAACAATCGTTACTCTGGTAATATACCCAAAATGATGAGATGTATGAACCAAAACCGGTGCGCGACTTCCACATAAGGCCAGCTGTATTAGCATGACGGGTCAATTCCATATTTTAAAACATAGAATAATTATTCATAATATATTATAGAAAAAACAATTCCATACAAGCTTGTAAAAAATCAGTACAAAATATTCTACGGATGCGGATTGAAACTTGTCAAAAATGTCCATGTTATTTCGCATAAAAAGTGAATATAGCAGTTATTTAAAAAGGATTGAATTATGTCTTTCATACAAAAATTTACTTCACCTACTTTCCCAAATTTTTTTAAGCACTGTTTTTGCAGTATCGCAGGGCACAGATATTTTATTATTAAAATGCGTCAGATTTGTGGGTCCCTAGGCTTAACCGTGGTGCGGGCCCTATAAAATAGGATTTTTTGATGCAATTTATTTATTTAATTTTTAACAAGATATTTAAAAAAATCCTTATGAAATGCCTAGCAAATTAATAGTAAAACGATTGCAAGTTTTTTTTTATAGGGTAAAATTAAATTTAAAAATCGCAAAATAATAGGTACGATTATTTTATATATTGGTAAGTAAATAAGCGAGTCATATCTACTAAGTTAAACATTGTCATTTTTAATATCGGCTGAAAGGGTAAACCGAACTGACCATGCCTAATGTAACGCAGTGCGCAGAGAGATCAAGCACTTAACTTCGAGTCTGCCTACCTCCACATAGGGAGCGGATATGGTATGATGATGATGATTAACTCCAACGGAATCGAATCCGCGACATCATGTATGGTAGCCCAAAGCGCTAACCACTACACCACGATACGGACAGTAGGTATTAGCTAGGTAAATATATATAAGGTATATTTCGTTCTATTTAAAATCCAAAAGTGAAGAATTTTATATATTTTTTTCAATATGCATATTTATTTTGATATCTCTTGTTTACCGTTTGTCCAGTTTTATTATGTTTATTTCCTTGTAATTGTATTACTTAATCTCCTCTTATTATAATTATTTTAACAATTTTTTAAAAATTTTTTTTACAATCAATATACTTATGTACTTTTTTTTGTAAATATTTCAGTTAAGCACGGGGTTATACCTAAATAACTGAAATATAATCATTCAAACTGTGAAATTATATATGTGATAAATAAGAAATAAATAAATAAAAAAACAATATTAATGCATTGCGAATACAGCGCATATAAACCATGCATTTTTGTTATATGTATTTTGTTAAAAAAGATTGGATAAACTTGAAATGAATACATGGTTTTGCGTGTTGTCATTGTAAATTGATTGAATATTGGTCGATGTAGCTTAATATTAGGCATTTAAGTGAGATCTTAGGTAGAGGTATCTACATTGTACTCGTAATAATGTTATTTTTATTTTATTTTATTTTATTTTATTCGATTAAAACTAATAATTAACAATAACATGCCTGCCATCCAATTAAATGTATCCACAGGTAGCTTTAAACAGTTAAAAGAATCTACTTATAATGTAAATAAATATTTGTCATCTTAAGTCTGCAAGTTTTTAAGTTCCTTTAAATATTTGTTATATTGGGTATTAAACATATCTAAGCTATTAAATTTATCATCAAACGCCTTACAAATTCGAGGAATCGTAGAATTATTTCTGTGATTTGTTTTAACTTTAGGTATGTGAAAAACTTTAGGCAGTCTAGTTGGTCTGGAAGGGACACGGAAAGAGAGTAGATCAATTAATTCTGGTAAAAACGCCCCTCATATTTTCTGTAGGGTGATGTGTTTTGTTTACTGAAAATAAATTTTAAGAAAATAATGATCTTTAGCGCAAAGTCTATAAACATCAATATTGATTGCCTATTTAAGTATCCACGTATCTTACCAAAGAATTTTCGTCTATGATTGTATTGGAGCTCCAGGCCAAAATTTTTTATTGTGCTACATTCATAAATACTCTTATAGAGGCAGGTTTATGAATTATGATGGATTAGATTCAAGCAGGCAAGAAGATTGGTACTAGTATTTAAAATACTTCTTCGTTGATTTTCTTCCCTGGTACAAGTATTAATATTCGTGCATTCACCGCTTGGATTCTTAAATGGTCTTATTTATTATTTGGAAATTTTATAAAGCGCTGTTCTTGCAAAAAAACGCCTCAAGAGCGCTGTACAAAAAGAGGCTAGATCTTAACTCGTCCGGCAGCGACCAAGCGCATAGACAGTCGGAGAATTCTTGCCCCTGATTAGAAATATAAACCGATTTTAATTACATGTTAGAAAATCATTTACAATTATACTCGTAGGTATAGCAGTATTGTTTGTCGATGGGTGTGTAAGAGATACAAAAATAATCTTAAAAAACTGTATGAGTATTGTAAATAGTGAATTATAAATTGTATATATATCTGCAGATGATTACTGGTAATTAATGTAATCTTAATTATAAAAAAAAACAATTAACTAAAAATACTTAACTTCACTGTCAAAACATAATTGCGTATTCAACTCGAACGTGGATGAATTTGGAGCACGTAGCGTACAATGAAAATAAAAAATATTGGCTAGTGTGGATATTCGCTAATAAGCGCAATGGGAATGTTGTAATACGTCAAGTGGCCACTTAACCCAGCTATTGACTGATCATAAGCCTTTTAGGTGCTTGAATATCCATATTCCCGAGTATGAAAAAGAAAGTTCTTCATCTCTCTAGGCACATACAAAAATTAAGATCTATTTACATACTTAAATATCTTAATTTTATGTCTTTCCCAATTTTTTAACATTCTGCCTTGATGTAGTTACATATACTTCAATATTTCAAGGCAGTAAAAAACAGGCATTCCTTAAATGTCTTCCATCTTGTAAAGTTATATCGGAGTTTACTCCCAGATTTAATAATATTATTGTCGTAGAGTAGTAGCCAACCAAAGCAACGTCCATAGGTGAGCTTTATATAATATTTTTAACAACAACATTTTGAACGAATACAAATACTTGTAGAGAAATTACTGGATTAAACCCATTGTATTCGTTCAAAATGTTGTTGTTAAAAATATTTACTGGTAAAAATTAAAAAGCAAATAAAAATTGGAGAGACATCTTCAGGCGTCCTCTAGTAAGTATTTAAGTTCGGATGAACCTTACCTACACCAATAAAGTTAGATTGCCAAAAAAATACTTATCTATCTTCTCAACAGATGTCACTATAGGGAAAAAATCTTAAAATCTGTCGAAAAACCAACTCGCATGTGGATTCTTCTGTACAAACTCAGCATATATACAAGTTTCAAAAATTTGTCATACATGGTTGTCAGATGATGGGCGGAATGAGGAATGTTGTAATACATCAAGTGGCCACTTAACCCAGCCAATGACAGGTCATAAGCCCTGTAAACGCCTAGATAACCCACATTCGTTTCCAGAGTTTCTCTGTCTCTGTTGAGATATCAATAATATCTTTATATAATATGTTTGTAGCAGGTTCGTTGTTCTTCTATCGTTGGTGTTACTTGAGGTGAAATAATGACCATTATTTTTATTATAATGGTATTCATTAATTTCGTTTTTTTTCTGTCTATTTAAATTTTATTACAGATACTATGCAATGATTTCTGTGGATTATTTTATGCATAGGTACCAACTAAAATAATAGATTTTACGCAGTTTAAGGTAGGTATAAAGTCGATTATAAATTGATATGGTATGTCTTCTCGTGTAAAACGTGATGAAAAATTGTAATTTTGTTTTAAACATTAAAAAAATCTTTGGAAAAATAAAATTAATTATTTAATTATGTAAACTGTAGTATAATTTATATTATCCAAACATCTTAAAGATATTATATGAGGTATAAAACGTAAAATTTAACCCATAACTCGGTTATTTGTGAAAAAAAAAAAATACGTTTTTGTGCAAGTCTTTACTACTATACATATTTTTTTACATTCAAACTCTCAAGCTTATAGTAAAATATAGTATTTATATTCTCTAATAAGTATTTAATGAAAGAAATGTGAAAATTTTGAGTATAGATGTACCTACTGAAGATTATTATTGAATAAATAAATACCTACATATTTCATTTTATATCACTACAGAGATGAGGTAGAATTTTTTCAAATTCAGAAATGTGGATATTCGAGCATTTACAGCATTTACACTATCGAATTTATGTATTATTTGAATGTTAAGTATTTATAGTTTCCCTTATTTTAATTTATTGTAGTATTTTTAAACTATTTTAATTTTGACAAATTTAATTGACATTATTTTTCACCGTTTTTATTATTTTATGTTTTGTAAATGGTATTTTTATACTGTATGCATAAATAAATCAATATACCTACTTACATTCATAACAAATGACAGTATATATTAATTAATTTATTTGAAAATTATATGTCTGAAAACTTACATATTTCGTATATTTTAGGGATTGTTGAATAGAAACCCACTATAATAGCTATGTATTTTGTATATAATAGTGTTAACACATAAGAATAGATAAGTTAAAATAAGTTTATTTTCTCTCTTTATAAGAAACCTGAAAGATGTATTAAAATATAATACATCTTTGTAAGATTATTCAATATGTATATCTTTTTCTGTTTTCTGTAATCTGCATTTAACGATTCATTTATATCTAAGTATCCGTGTAGTTATCTACTTCTTGGGAACGTCGAGTTTCCAACTACTTTCTATTTATCTATAAAAGTGTGCAATATGAGCTGAGCTTTTGGTCTCATCCCTCGATATAAGTTCCTTCGCGTGTAGCCTTCGTGCCGGGATAACACGGCCTAATCAGCGCTAGTGCGGGGCGGGGTGCGGCGGGGCGGGGGGGCGGCGGAGGAGGCTCGGCCGGCCGGACGGGGAGGGAGGCAGCCAGGCAGCGGAGGATCGCAGTGCCCGGGTGACTGTCCCCACGACAGCAAGGCGAGCGCGGTTTAGTGATCCCCGTATTGTTTACGCCAGCGAAAAGTTTAGTTTTATCTACAAAAAACACTTTAAAAGTGAATGATAAAGGATTATTTAAAGTGAACCACGGTAATCTTACGTTCTTTTCTCGATATTCGTTGTTGATCTCGCCAATCCGGGCTCGGTATTTAGTTAATTGTATTCGATATTTATGACAGTGTTGCGTGCGCGGCGGATGGTACTCCGGAATCTGCGCTGCCGTGACTCGAGATTCTCTTCCCGAGTCCTCGCGGACTTTTGATCGTTTCGAACCAATTCTTATCTCGCTATTGTGTTTTATAATTTCTCGTGACAAAGTTTTAATAAAAGAAAATATAGGTGTATTTCGCGGAAGCGGGCGGTCAGCCGCCATGTTGTGAGAGCGGGACAGCACACACGAGGCGCGCTCACTCCCGAGCTCCCCGCTTCACCCCGCGGTATCTCCAGCCACCGCCCCCGCGGTCCGGGAGGCTGAGTCGCGTGGTATCTCGTGAAATTTCTTTACAAGTCTCGCGCGTGCGGTATGACCGATCATTTCTAGCGCGAGTTTCCGCGATTGAACAGTGATATTTATTGAACCATCAGGATAAACATGAGCGAGTGTGCAGTGATTCCAACGTGCCGTCGATAGCGTTTCCGATGCTGCGAGGGTGCCTGCTACTGCTGGCGGTGGCGGGGCTATGGTTACAGATGTGAACGATAATCCACCAGAATTTCCAGAACCGAGTATCGCAGTCGCATTTTCTGAAAGTTCAGGTGCCGGTACACGGTTACTACTAGATGCGGCTACTGACAAAGACACAGGGGCAAATGGAGTTTCTGATGATTATAGAATTATCGAGGGAAACCATGACGATAAGTTCCGTTTAGCCCTAACCGCCAATCCTAGCGGTGAAACGTCCTATTTACACTTGGAAACAACGGGAAAGTTAGATCGAGAAACTCGTGGATTCTATGTTTTAAATATTTCTGCACGAGATGGTGGTGATCCTCCTAAACGTGGATTTTTACAAGTAAATGTGACTATTTTAGATGTAAACGATAATCCTCCTATTTTCGATCACAGCGATTACATCGTGTCTTTGAACGAAAGTGTGCCTCCTGGTACACCCGTGCTACAAGTTACTGCTACCGATAGTGACCTCAGTGACAACAGTAAAATAACTTATTATTTAGCAGACACAGAAAGACAATTTACCGTAGATCCAGAGTTAGGTGTGATTTCGACAACAGAAATATTAAATTGTCCTCAGCAAAATTGTCAAACTATTACTCGCCATGGAAGTTCATGTCCAAAAAGTTGTGTTTTTATGTAAACGATCACGAACCTGTATTTGAAAAATCAGAATATTCTACTATTTTGAGTGAATTTGCTCCACCAGGAACATACGTAGCTGGTATAACCGCAACTGATGAAGATTCGGGAGTTAATGCTGAAATATTTTATGCATTTACATCTGGAAACGATAATCAATGGTTTGCGATCGATGCTGTCTCTGGGCTTATTACTACCCGTGCTGCTTTGGATAGAGAAGTTCAGGGAACTGTTGAACTTAAAGTTTCAGCTCGTGATGGTGGCCCTAATCCCAAATGGGCATACACTCAGTTAAAAGTCACTATTTTAGATGAGAATGATGAAGCTCCTCAATTTTCACAGTCATTTATTAACGTGAGTTTATCGGAAAATACACCCCACACACTTTGGTAGCAATGTTAACTGCAGCAGATCATGATCAAGGAACTAATGGTTCAGTCACTTATACATTGCAATCAGATGTGCAGCAAAAATATCCTGATACTTTTGCTTTAGATTACTTAACTGGACAGCTCACAACAAAGCTCCAGTTGGATAGAGAAAAAATATCTGAGTATGAAATTCACGTTATTGCAAAAGATCAAGGATTCCCTCCTCAGTCATCAACAGCGACTGTGTTTTTAAGCGTTCAAGATATAAACGATAACAGTCCAGAATTTTACCCTCAAAAATATTTTCTTACCGTAGCCGATGACATGCCTAAAGGTACATCTTTATTAAAAATATCAGCAACAGATATGGATGATGGTGATAATGCAATAATTATCTATAATTTGGAAAGTGGAGGAGAAGGATTATTTTCTGTTGACAAATGGAGTGGTGTTATAACACTTCAAGGAAATCTGAGAAATGTTCAAAAACCCCTTTATAAGCTTACAATTTCTTCCAAAGATCGAGGTGAGAGAAGAGCCGTAGAAGACGCTATAGTTGACATTATAAAGGAATCATATATGGAAGAGCTGGTATTTGACTCTTACGGAGGATACGATTTACAAATCATTGAAGACAGTGGGAAAAATAATGCCCGTATTGGAAGAGAAGTGGGAAAAGTACGTGTTAGAAGTTTTAGCGACACTGTGACCTACACAATTGTTTATGGCGATATAAAGCATATTTTTAAAATTGATGAGCATACAGGCCGTATCACTACAGCAAGTAATATTGATCGTGAAGACAAGATGATGTATAGTTTGACAGTTGTGGCTCGTTCAGGACTTGCATATGGAAAAACAATTGTAAACATATCCGTTTTAGATGTAAATGATAACCATCCTGTATTTCCAAAAGATAAAGATGAAGTCCGAATTCCAGAAAATACAGCAGTTGGGCAAGAAATATATTTTGCTCGAGCAAGAGATAGGGATTCCGGCATATAAATAGTACAGTAACGTATTCCCTCACTTACAATTTAGACGAGCAATTTAGAATATCGGAAGCTACTGGAGTTATATATTTAAATAGACCAATAAGATCTGAACCAGGTACAACATTATCCATAGAAGTTACTGCTAGTGATGGAGGTAGTCCGCCGTTATCTTCAAAGCATTCAATAGTAGTTATGGTGGAAGATGTAAATGATCACACTCCAGTTTTTGATCACACGTCCTATGAAACATCTTTACTTGAATCAACTCCAGTAAACGAAAGATTTTTTGCACTTTCTGCTTCTGATACGGATTTAAAACTAAACGGAAGAGTAACATATTACATTTCTGAAGGTAATTCAGAAGGAAAATTTGGAATTTTTCCTGACGGTTATCTTTATGTCAGAAGTCCTCTTGATAGAGAAGATAAAGATTATTATTCTCTTACCGTCACTGCTAGTGATGAAGGAAGTCCACCAAGAAGTTCCCAAGTACCCGTAGTAATTCATGTTATAGATGAAAATGATAACAGCCCTGAATTCACGAATTCAACGTTTACTTTTAGTATTCGGGAAAACGAGCCACCAGATTCCTTTGTTGGAAAACTATTAGCTACTGACCGTGATATTGGTAGAAATGCGGAATTGATTTTTTCATTATCGAGCGCACAAAATGATTTTGCTATTGATCCAAGAAACGGTTTCATCAAAACTTTACATGTATTTGATCGTGAGGCGCTTATGTCAATGACTGCCAGAATTTGATTTCTTTAGAAGCAACCGTCACAGACAATGGAATGACCAAGCTGAGGGATAAAGTGAAAGTAAACATTTTTATTACGGATGTCAACGATAATCCTCCCAAATTCCTTCGAACACCCTATAAAGTTCAAATATCTGAAGGATCTCCAATTGGAACTCAAGTAGTAAGAGTTTATACGATTGACGCGGATGAAGGTTTAAACGGAGACGTATTTTACTCTCTCAATGAAGGAAACAATGATGGAAAATTTACAATTGATGAAGCAACTGGTCAGCTTTCATTGGCTAAGCAGCTTGATCGTGAATCTGTACCAAAATATGAATTGACTGTAGTTGCCCATGATGCCGGCCTTCAACAACGTCTTAGTTCTTCGACAGTTGTCATTGTAGAAGTTTTAGATGAAAATGATAACGCTCCAGAGTTTACACAAACAGAATCCAGAATTTCAGTAAAAGAAACTACACCAGTTACAACTGAACTAATGCAGTTCAAAGCAACTGATGCTGATTTAGGAATAAACAGTGAGATTACTTTTTCAATTTCATCGGGCATTCTAAAAGATTCGTTTAGCGTGGATTCACTAACTGGAATATGATTTTTACATAAACCACTAGACTAAGAAGATTTGACATCGTATGTATTGAATATTTACGCATCAGATTGTGGTAATAATCGCGTCTATCTACCACATTATATTTCGGTCGATGTATTTGATGCAAATGAATAACCCGCCAAGCTTTTGACAAATACGTCAATTGTTCGTCATATCGTTGAAGAATACCATACAGACACCCATTGTCACTGTCACATAGCAGAAATCCATACTCTGGAATAAAAGGAAAGGTAACTTATGCGATAGCACAACAAGATCCCGATGATTTTAATCGTCATTTTGGTATATATTGCAGCAACAGTTTTATCCACACACTGCTACCTGATAGACAAGGAAACAATCGGGACACCACTCCGACTCATGGATGTTTGCCTCAGATCGTTTTGCACCAGCCAAATCTGCAGAATTTCTGCGAAAAACTTGTTACGGTATTTTGTAGAAGACTTAAACGACCATGCACACTATTTTTTTTCCCATGAGATGCAGCTGAGTTTACCAACTCAAGAAGCTAAGGTTTGTCAAGCAAGGGACGGAACAGTGCTAATGAACTCCTTCGCTAGAGATTTGAATTCCAGTACTAAGGGCTTAGTAACTTACGAGTTTGTCTCCGGTAATAAAGAACGTGTCCGTTTGCACCGAATTGCAGGCGCATTAACATTGCGTAGATCTGGTGGAAGATCAGAACCCAGATACCGGCTAGCAGTGAAAGCGACAGACGAGGCGTTTCAGAACGAGAGACGTAGTACAGAGGACTACATTACTGTCATAACTACAGGGCCTTCTGGTATAGGACCTACGTTCGAAAATCCATCAATGGAAGGAAGTGTGTTTTATGAACAAGAGGCAAGCGGTACAAGTATCCAAAATGTGCTGTGCTCGTCCTCGAGGGTAGCAAAGTAGAGTTTTACGTGACAGTGTTACTGATGAAGAAAGCAGTTGATCGGCTGTTGGATATCGACCTCGTCTGGAACTTGTCAACAGCAGCTTCCACGTAAACGAGAAGCTGCACTTTCTACAAAGTGGAAGTGTATGGCCTAGCTGGTTCCTGGGGCTATACGGACGTCAATGCTAAGTAATTCAAAACTTCCATATAATTTTTGATATTTCTCTATCTATCAGGAAAGTAATTTTTAAAAGTATATATATTCAAGACCCTAGCTCGTATACTTGGATACAAGTACGAATGATTAGCAGTTTAGATTAAAATAATAAATAAAATTTACAAAATCATTAAATACACAGTAATATATTTTTAAGACGAGTAAATTCTGCAAAAAATTGTAAGGTGACCGTATATTTAGTTCGAGTATAGTAATAAATTGCAAATACATTGCCAAGCTCTATTCAAACAAATCGTAACAATAACTTGAATTGTCCCATAAAATGGAAATATTATTCATTGTTGTGAATTGAATTGCTAGACCTACTCGACCTTCCTCGGGTTTACCATATTCGTCACTCTACAGAGATAATATTGCGGCTTTACAGAGCCATGAAAGAAGTGAATCTCACGACCGCGGCATGAATTTATAATCAAAATAATTGAGAAGTCTGAAGTATTGCATATTTATTAATATGTGTACATAGAACAGTACCCACCATTGCATTGTATTGATATGATAATCTTTGCGAAGTAAAAATTGAAATGATAACTAAAAAAATAAACAATAAAAAAATCATATAAATATATAATAAATAATACCGAATGTAAACATGTATTTTTATGTAGTAGTAAGCTAGCCGCTCTTAAACGCCCAATACGAAGAGATTTCAACCATTTTCCTTGAACAACTTTCTTATTCAAAATTAAACTCCCTTTATTCAATGAAATTTGTTTATTATAAACGTAACTGACTTAGTGTTCAATATACCGAATCATTACTGTAATGGTGATTTTTATTTCGCTATTAGCCAAATCTTCATATTAAGCAAAGTATTAACAAAATTACAGGGAAACCTGCAGTTTAAATGCCAAATAAATTATTTTAATAATAGTGTGACCTCTCTTAGAAATACTTACCTATGTATCATTATGGAATATTTATCATTTAGACTCGTGAGGGCACGCAAATGATTGAATTCAACGCGTAGAATCACGTAAATTTTATTGGATTCAACGGAAACAACGTAACTGTTAAATCTTGATTTAACGGCTAATAAATAAACGATGTATAATGCATAACCATACCAAGCATTTACTAATTATTATTGTCGATGAAAAATGGTTCCATGCGTGCCTTTTGTCTATGATGTTTATCAAGGCCCCTGCCCGAAAATGAATGTATTATTCCAGATTGTCACGGAAATATAGTTACGCAAAATGGCGCTGGCATTGCTGTTATCTTCAATGGTTCTTCCCATAGCATGAATGATCCTTGAAAACGGTATAAATTTTAAAGATATTTTTACATTCCAACAATATAAAACACAATGATCAAAAATTTTGTTTTTCATTATTATAATTTATGTTTTAAAAACATGAAAATACGAAATGATTTTTAACGCCCGTTATGGGCATAATGACGTTCAATTCCCGTCCACCGTTGAAAGGCGTGAAAATTCATTCCGTAGTGAGCGCCTATATTGCTGTGACGTCACACCGCATGCGCGCCAAATGGAGGATTTTGCGAGCGATTTGGAAAAGTGCTATTTCAAACCGCGCTAGAAAATTCATTGACTTTTCAAATCATATAATTTTTCCATCAATTTTCTTAAATAAAAAATACAAAAATCGGAGGAAGAAACCCAATTGGTTACGCCAAAATGGCGCCTGGCATTCCCATGCTGTGTCTTCAATTTAACGCGCATTTGTTACCATATTATAATATATTAATTCAGATAGAATGCACGTACTAAAGGTTTCACAAATAACATCTCGCCGATCATTTGCAAAACCTGAGTTTCGTTAATACAAATAATCCTCGAAGCAAGTGGGCGAATATGCGCGAAACATCTCCCGGGATTAGGTTTCTTGAATGTTTATGCATTTAAAATCTGCCCCCTGTTTCTCTTGGATCACATCTTCAAAACATTTACAGTTGAATACATTTAATTTTTACATCATGAACATGTATATTATATAAATAAAAAACATACTTTACGTAGATATACGACAAAAGCGTCGATTTAATTTATTATGCTCGTTTAAAAATTGAAATGTATTAGAGTAAAACCACTACCAAGTAAGTAGGTATTGAATCTTATACCTGTATTATATATCTTCGATTAAAAATTTTCATTGTCCACAGAGCAAAGTAACAATTGTTCAATGCAGATTATAAATAAAATATATATATATTATTTATTTCAATTCTATCCGGCTTTAAAGAAATTTATAAACACATTTAAGGGGATGTGCTTTCACATGACCGCGGCCGATCCCATACATTCATAGTCCTGAATTTTCTTCCCTGGAATGTATCACTAATCGATGATTTTTATCACTTGCTTAGATATTTGAGAAGAACGTGTTTGCTTCGTCTTATTTTTTAGATAATTTATTTTGTTAAATGCGATAAATAGTTAATGCATAAAAAATTACATAAAAAATACCTTGTGAACGTTTTCAGGACGCAAAAGAAACAGTAAATTAAAGTTTACCCAATATAAGCTGTATTGTTCACTATACAGAAGATAATAAATTAGGATACTGAATCTAAAAGTTATATATACTCAGCCCTAATCTTATACTTTTAGCGTATTTGCATGCTTTCCATCAGCATATGTGCATAGTTTATCTCAAGAATTTGTTAATTGCTTTATTAATTGGTAAAGAATTATTTGGTTCCGAAACTGGTTTTTTTAACCGGAAAATCCATTACTTACATTAAACCGACGACCGCTCGATATATATTTTGCCATAATTTTTCAATATATTTTCCAACGAAAAAGAAAGGTATTTTTCTAAAATGGACCGATAAAATCACATACAACTCAATCCACCTCTAAAACGTATTTAAAACGGATAGAAATGGAATTACTACATTTTAATTGATGTTATTCAGTAATTTAAAAAAATATCGCTGTTCTATTGAAACAGGTGTACAAGAAGTAAAGAAAAGTTTAGGTAGGTATCATAAATTATGTATATTTGTAAAACCATCCTTAAAAAAAATTTATTCCGACGAACCTTGAAGTACAGATCCATCTTTATATAATTGTAATTTGTTATTATATTATTAAATAAAGATTAAATTAATACCTAGAAAAGAAAGTTACGTACCCAAGTACAAAAAAATAGTAAATACGTACCTACTGCCACGAGCCATTACTATCTTTTCATAAAATTACATGATATAGGCCTAAAACATTTCCTGGTATGATAAAACTTAGAAATATTTTTTTTAATTTTTTATTTCACAACCAGTAATTAAGTAATATTTTTTCTTTAGCATTCGTTCATAAAATTATTAATCAAAGCCGAGTTATAAAAATAGTTCTAAAATACCTATGTAATTATTTTTAATGTTAAACGGATTTCGCTTGTTTACGTATTTTTTAAAGTCAATTGTAAAACGAATTAACGGCTATAACCGAACATTGCGAGAAGTTTAAAATAAATCATCGTGGCGCAATAAAAGGATTCACGCTACAGTGTCTGTCCATACAGCCATACCATAACACCAATAATACATACTTAGTACCACATACCACCATCTAACTACTAGACCATTTAGCCCCCGAGGGTATGCAGACAACGAAAAGTTTTGAAAAAAAAGCGATGAATGTTTTCATCCACTTCCGTACAGCTTAGGCGTTCCATGGTGCAGAGTTTCATAAAAAAGCTTCTTCTTAGAATTCGCTTTAATTCATGACATAACTGAATAATGATTTAGATATCTGACAATAAATTTCTGTTAAAAATCACATGTAATATCGTTTATGGTGAGTATAGAAATTCCAAACTTCAATGTATGTTTATACCTATGGACAGGCTTACCTTTAATTGAACGGTTTTTTATAAAGGGGATGCTCAATTCATTTATATATCAAATATTAAAATGGCAAACCCAACGCATCCTAATACAATAATTAATATACCAATACTTAATATATACAAAATGAGACATTATTAAATATATAATTAAATATGCGAGTAACTATGAGAGAAAAAGTAAACTGAAATCTTTATGGAAGGCTAAAAAACTTGACACCTAGTCTTATCGGACTAAATAAAACTAATCTCTAGCATAGATGGAAAACTGATAGCGAAATTTATTAAGGATTTCTTCTTTCGCAACGTTTCGCTCCTATGTGACACATGTGGACATCACTAATCCCTTCCATGAGACCCTATCGCCGGCCAACTCTCTCGCATCCTGCCACGTTAGGCCCGCAGCCTTCAGCTCCGCCGAGTACACCCGGAAGATGGTTATCAGAAGTTAGAAGTTAGTTCAACAGAATTTTATTCTTTTGTACGTTTTTACATGGATTTACTAAAATTTAAATGAACATACTTTCGAGTATTCAGTATTTTTACGTAAGTTTTTCATAAGATACCTACTAGTGGTAAAGATCGCAAAGTTTTTACACGGTCGAGAAAAAATTAATAAGTAGCGGATTCGCATAAACAGTCAAGTAAAATGTATGGTAGTGAAGGTGGTGTTGGAAAACGAAGGATGAAAGTAGATTGGGTGATGATGTGTTGAAATGCGATTCTCAGGCGAATGTGTGGTAAGACTATGTATGATAGGTGTACAAATGTCGAATTAGAGCAGAGTGCAAAGGCTGTGATAAGCATTATCGACAAAATTAAAAAGGCTTTTACGATGGTTTGGTCATGTGGAGCGAATGAGTGATGAAAGAACGGCTAAAAGAAGTTTAAATGCAAGTGTGCATGGACGTAGAAGCCGAGGAAGGTTGAGAAAGACATGGCATGACCAAGTACAAGTACTTGAAAGTGGACATGTGAAAAGTCGGAATATGCGCAATGTTCATGAGAAGATAAGGAAGTATGTCAGGACAGTGTGGTATGGGTTTCTCTTCTCTGCCTCTCTGGATGGTTAGTTAGTTAATTAGTTAAAAGTCGCGTTTATCATGGGATGGTTTAAATACGAGTAGCTGCCCCTGTAGCGTAATAGCTCGGACTCTGGACTCATGGCACGGAGGATCCGAGACTCAATAGATGGTTAAAAACATAAAGAAAAAATATTAGAGTAGGTTTAGATATTTTCTTTATTTTTCTTATTTAATTCGCCGTAATCGTTTAGTTACATTATATTGTTCCATATATAATCTTGTCCATTGTCACGTAAATTAAAGTGAGGTGTTGAATGATCAAAACCTCAATTATTCAAAAAAAGTCTAGCCAGTAAGAAGTTCTACAGTCCAACCCTCAGTCCAACCCCAGATTTATGTGTCAGTCCAACCCCGTCATTCTGTGTTTACACAGGAATTGGCAGGACCAACTGGAGGCATTCCTGCGTTATTGCACTTCAAATTCTTGCACACAGTTGCAAATCGTCAGCTCCGAGGCAAAACAGTACAAGTAATAAATTGTAACTTTTCACATAACTTAAATAAACATGATTAATGCCTGTATTATTATTTTCTTAAATTTGATTATCAGTGTAACTTAAGAAAATACTCCACCACGTAACTCGCAGCCGCTTTCCCATACTAACGTATTCTTCGATTTTTTCCCTGGTATTTAACGTTAGAGCAATGATTTTTTCACACATTTTAGATATCTACGAGATCTTGCTTGTATTGTCTTATTGTGTCCTTTTAGCAGTGTATGTTTTATTATTTTTAATTGCAAAATGCTACTTATGTCTTTTTTCACTTTAGCAGTCAGTATAATTTGCATTCCCGACTCGTTATTAGTGTTCGTTCCTCGTCTCCCCCTTCCCTTCTCACCCCGTCCACTTTCTTCCCACCCTTCTCCCGGGCCACTACGTCTCCGCTAATGAGTGCCCAAAAAATTATCACTCACTACTGTCAAGGGGGACGTTTCACGCGAGGCTAAATTATACAAAAGGCGACAACTCGACCTTCAAGCGAATGAGAATAATAATAATTATTGATAATTTTATCGATAGTTATCGTTAAATGATGAAAATTATTTCTTTGTCGCAAAAAGAATTATGATTGAGAAAGGAAAAATCATTACTGATTTTAGCCGATTTTATAGTAGTATTGTCGGTTGAAATTTAAACCGTTTATAAGATATGAAGGAATAATTTTTGCTGTAGTATCTGCTTCTCGCATCCAAGAAGTCGCGGGTTCTATATTATTTATTTATTTATTGAAAACTTCATGTACAATTACGCAAAAGTACAAGGGCGGGCTTATTGCTTGCAATATCTTCCAACCAACCCTCAGTTATTTAAAGATTATTTTTATTGTACCGAGTATTGGCGAAAGACACAGCTTTAAACCACCATAGCATTACTTACAAGATTAATAAACTTACTAAAATATGACTGGGGAAATGGAAAAGAGGAAGGAAGGAAAGGGATAAGGAAGAGGATGATTGAAGGATGTTTTAGAAGTTTGAGGAGAGGTAGTTATGCTTCAGACGTTTCTTAAAAACAAATACATTATATTCCCGAGCAAGTCAAAATGAGTATTTTCCGTTTCTTCAAAAATAGATTAGTATCGCATTAAATTAAATATAAATAATGTTGATTCCGTAGACTTCATCTGGTTTTCCAGGGAAAAATAAAAAATATTATAAGCATCTCAAGGCAAGACGGAACTGACAATTTCCGTTACATAGGATCGTTAATTTTGCGTTTTTATTCGTAACATATTTCTATAGTATATTTGAATCATCTAGATGTGATAAAGATACTTTTTCAGATACGTAAAATGTAAAATAATAAAAACAGTAAATTTGGATTCTGAATAACTCCTGACAACGATACGTATGATCATTAAAATATTTGTATCACATAATGTATGTACAAATCAAAAATAAAGAGAATAAGAAACTCATAGAATTTTACGACTAAGGAATAAAATATCTCAAGCCTGGTTGTGGTCATTACCACCTGCGGCCTTACGAAATGCTCCGAAATGATTTTTGCATAATGAATATTTATGCGCTCCTGAAAAGCGAGTCAATTATTTTTTATGCACATTTTTTATCTAAAGTCGAATATTACTGCAAATTTTAATGCTTGTAGTTTTTATTAAGGTTTATTCTAATCTTTGTATCAAATGTGGTATTCGAAATAAAATGTTAGTTGTATTTAATCAACGTTAAGAATTTTATGAAATTTAAATGCATTTATATGATTCAACAATTGGGTTCATCCCGATTTTTTATTTCAAAAAATTGATTGAAAAATTACAATATCAAGGGAATTTTAAAAAAAATTTTACGATGTCACATGAATTTTTTAACGCTGTTTGAAAAAGCGCTTTTTCAAATCGCTCGCAAAATCCTTCATTTGGCGCGCATGCGGTGTGACGTCACAGCAATATAGGCGCTCTCACTTCGTAATGAATTTCACGCCTTTCATGGTAGACGGGTATGACGTCATTAACCAATAACGGGCGTTAAAAATCATTCGTATTGTCGTGTTTTTAAAACATACATTTATAAATGAAATCATCTTATCATAAACTATTGAAATAAAACACTTCGTTTTTAACTACTTTTTGTTAATAAATCTCCCCTGGAAAGGGGAAACGCGTTGTCTTGAAACCGGTCGGGAGATTTATTCATAAAAAATAGCTAAAAACAAAGTAAACAACATTTTAAATGTGTACAAATACTTGTATACAAATTATTGTAGTATATCAATGCTGGGCTAATATCAATCATTATTGATATCTCAACCGAGAAGTTCTGAAAATCAATTGGATTTTCTAGGCGTTTACAGGGCTTTTGACCTGTCATTGGCTGGGTTAAGTGGCCACTTGATGTATTACAACATTCTCCATTCCGCCTATCATCTGATAATCATAATGTTTTGTAAAATTTTTGAACATTATTTTATATTGAAATCTCCTTCGTCATTCCGATAACGCATATTTTAGCAATCTCCCTTCGGATTCCAGAGTTTCTCTGTGGAGATATTAATAATGAAAAACCAATTTTATTTAAATACTTTATAAATGAATAACTACAAAGTTAGTGCTTCTAATATAAATTTCATATCATCTCATAATTCTGCGAGGTTTTACAGAAGGTATTTAAAAATATATGATTGTACCTTAGTAATAAAAGCATTGCTTGAGTTTTCTTCTTCGCATTTGACATTCCGCCTTTCACAAAGTTACCTTATAAGCTTGGTTAGATCTTTGTGACATTAATATATGGAATTTGAAGCTTTCGCTGGTTTTCTAGTAAACTTTCATTTAATTTTACTTCTATACAATAAAATGCGGTGTGTTCAAATTTTTTACGTTATACCAATATTTACATATTTATTTTCAAATTATCTATATATATCATAATAGAAAATTTCGCATTCAATTCCAAAAAAATATTTTGTCCTTATTGCACTTGGTTTATTGATACGTGTTTTTATCGGAAAGCTTTTAAATAAATATATTGGCTATTACCTGCTTCTGAAACATCAATAGCAAAATTATTTGTGATATATGAAATTCTTTTTTCCGTTGTTTTAGGAAACTCTGTTTCACAATATTCTGTGTAAAATCTCATTTTTAAATATCCTTTTGCTTACTTATAAAAAGGTTAACTTATTAACTACTACGCCATTTTTCCAAAGGGGTAGACAGAGAGGATAGAACGCCACACCACTCTGTCCGGGCACTCCTTGCTTCCTCCACATTCATACATCTAACTATTTTCTCTGGAGCAATTTATTTCAAAGAAAGTTCGGACAAAACATCTTAAAATTTTAGTAACGATAGGTAAATTTAAATGGTATTAATCATGTACGTTTTCTAAATGAAAATGTAGTTTTGAGAATTCATAGTTAATTCAAGGTCTATTGCAGAGTAACGAGCTTTCAAATCTTTCCATCTATCTATAATACCTATGCTTCTCCACGCTTTCGCAAACATCGCAGACAGGACTTGGGAGTCCCGCGCCTAGCGCCTACCATCTACCCACCTCTACTAACTGTGACCCCCCTTCACGGTGTTACATTTCATTGTTCATTTGCTACCCGAAGGAAATAATCTTAGATTCCGACAAGTTTGCAAACAATGCATAATGATTTACAGCAACTGGCAGCGAGCCATTCGGTCCAGCGCGACAAACGATATTCCGCCATTGTTTTCAATCAGCTCTCGCCATAAATTAGTGGTTTCAATTTCTAAACTGGTCATTACATTTGTGTTTACGCAATAATTGTCCAGCTTCAACAAGATTGCGGCCATGTGTCAGGATTTCAATGTATCGCACCGAGTTTAAGAGTGACACATAAAAATCTTGGTACAGAAACTAGTGCACGCTAAAGCTTAAAGCACCTAAACCATTCGTGTTGAAACTCATGTCGAATATTGTTTTGTAACACTATTAACTACACAATGCAACGTGTAGGAGTAGAACATTTTAATAAAAAGATCAACTACCTAACTTACATCGTGAGTCATATAATGAATCTGTAAGTTATTATCATACATATATATTTTTAAAAGTACCTATCCCTTGTATCCTTTTTTTTAAAGTAAATACAGATTTTCCTTAAAGAACACAAGACTACAAACTTTAAAGTTTTTAACGCAGATAAATACCGTATATTCCTTTATTTTTTATTAGGTAACAACATTTTGAGGGTGTTCAAATACACAAATCTGGATTTTCCCCTTAACGGGAGTAGGTACATATTTATTTTTTTATCTCTACAGAGAAAAAGTGGATTTTTTTTAAATTCACTTAACCCAGTCAATGACAGGTCAAAAGCCCTGTAAACGCTTGAATATTCATATTCCCGAATTTGAAAAAAATTCACACCATCTCTGTAGAGATGTGAAAATCAACTACCTATTAGGAACTTTCATAAATTTAGCAGCAACAGTGAACGCATTTTTCTTAATTTACATCCAATCGTGCCAACATCAGTTAGAAGTCTTACGTAGGCTTAAAGCATAAGAATCCATCGCTCATTTCTGAAATATTAAAAACCATACTCTCTCCATATATATACATATATTTATACATATAAGAAACAAGACTAATGAGGTTCATTTTGTTCCATTCCTGAGCGGCAATTGTTATCCAACAAAATAATATTTACAATAAAGGCATGGCGAGTTGATAAAATTCCGCATGGACTTTCTCTGCCATTGTAATTCAGCGCATGCTGTGTCAGCTTATAGTTACATTGTACGTACACACACTTCGCCTTCATTCAACAAACTTGTACACTTATTGCCTAGAAGCTGAGATTAATATTACAAAACGGTCAGGATAATATGTATTTGCAAAGTTGTTCCAAACCTTGAGGTAGGGAAGCTTCTAAATTTTCTATAAAAAAAACAGTTCATATAAATTGATAGATAAACATTTGGGATTATTAATTTAATCCATATTGACGGTAGATCCGTGTTTTGCGTTTCGAATTCGTTAATTAGAAAGATCGTTTAAATTGTTTAAATTATTTTTAGTGTGTACGGATACCATTGTGAGTTTTGCTAGGTAAAAACTTTAATGTCAATAGATTTACCCGTGGTCCGTTAAGTAATCTGCGGTAATTACTTTTTATTTTTCTTACGATTAAGGTTCTATTTACAATAAAATAGTAATACTTCCATTACAGTCTTATAGATTTATAAATTAGTGATTTCATCAACAAGGATTCGCGCACTGTTTTGGATATACAAAGAGATCAATTTTACCACACATTTTCTGTTTTTATAATTTCATTCGTCGCTTTCTGTTTATTGAATAGCGCTCCTTTAGCTCTCATTAGCATGGCGCCTACAAATTAGGGAAATACTACTATTAACCATTTTTTATGTCTTATTGCAGAAATATTTATGTAGGTCTAAGTCTAAAATATAATAATATGTAGGAGTATTCTTAAATACCAACGTAACCTTCATAATGACTTAAAGCTGTGACACACGCCACAAATATAGAATGTCACTCGCGCTTGCAGTTTCAAACAAAACAAAAATAGATTAGGTCAGATATCAAAATTAAATAGATGTGATCTCTGATTATTTATATTGATATAAATATTTTATTTGATACGTACCCACCATGGACTGGCACCGAATTGTAAAATTGACCATCTTGCTTTCAAGTAATAAATAATTGACCGAAATTTACTGAACGTGGCGTACCGATATATATTACTATTATTATTTGGATAATTTATTAAGCGCATTTTTTGTGAGAAATCACCTCAAGGGCGCTGTACATTCGATATTCTTAATTAACTCCATTCCCAATTTATGAATAAAGGGTCTGAGACAACGATTATTTAAGAAACTATATTAAATCAATACGTGGGCGAAGTACTGAACTCCAATTCGTCTTGCAGCTACAAAGCGCATGGACGGTTGGAACTCAGCTTCACCCACGTACAAATTAAATTAAAACCATTTTACTAAAAACTCGATATCTACAAATTACATACTAATTCTACTGATTGCAGTTGATATATGTACCGTTAATTACCGATACAGCTATGTATGTACCATGATACTGGATAGGAAGAAAAAAAATAAATACACTTGTATATGTAATGTGTCAATTCTTTATTTAATTTCTAATAAATACTTACCTATATTTGCAACTTTTGGATCTTGTATACAAAATGTGGCGCGTCGTTCCAGGGCGATTTTGATCTGCCTTATATTGAGACTAATAAAAATCTTACCACAAAAAAAATCGTTTATATACCTACGTACCAATCAATGGTGTGTTTTGTGGTAGATGGTATATGTGTATAACTTCACTGTGTAGGTACACAGCGTCGGCAAATAACCAGTGAACCTTTGAATTGAGATGTTAGCACAATAATAGTTCTAACAGATCTAAGTTTATCATTGTGTCATCGTATTTGTGTGGTAGGGAAGCTGCAATATAACTGTAAGTCCACTTTCTCCCGACCATTGGCATAGCCATAAATAACCATTTCTGTAATATCATACGGGTGAACGTGATAAACCTTTTGATGGCTGTTTATTGAATAATGGAGGCATACCAACGATTATAATGACATTTATTCCGCGGACGTGCCTAGCCAAACAATTTTAAAATACAATACCAAACAGAAAATACTGTCCCTTGCGTATAGATACCTTCTATGATAATTTACTCAAAAGATTTAAAATACTTTACTGAACTATATGGTTATGTATGGTAACATTATAACTGATAGGATGGCATCCGATTTATAAACATTTCTACTTGTGAATAATTGCTTTTATCCGTGTAAACACCCATCTACACGAGTTCAGCTTGTTGAGGATTGCCAAGCGTGCATGTGGATACACCTTGAAAGTTAATAATTCTTTATCTGTGCCTGAACTAATGGTAAATATAAAAATTACCTTGTGCCATCACGAGTATATTGCCTAAAACGGCATAAACTATTCCATAAATAAAAGATTCAGAAAAGCTTTTATTATATAAATTGGTTAGTTAGCGGGTACAAGAGTAAAAAATAAATATGAAATTAAACAACTTTTGTTTTAAACTATTTTTTTATTATTCAACACTCCAACCGGTTTCGGAGACACTACTCCTTCATCAGGGATTTGTAAAATAATAATTTAAAATTAAGTAATAAGTCGCTAACTAAAAATGTTGAAGTGGTTGACCAGGTACTGGGATAAGGGGTGGAGAGGGGAGTGAAGTCGGGGGAGAAACACGTGATCGGTGCATTGGGGTGTAGACACTTATAAATACAAAGTTGACAGATTTCTTAAAACAGATATTGAACTAATTCTTCTTTCAAACAATTTTATTTTTTCGTAATTTTTTTTAAAGCGCTTAAATATTCAAACTATCCAATGTTATTTATAGTTGTTTAATTTCATAATTATGTATATAAACAAAAGTTGTTTAATTTCATAATTATGGAAAACTACAAAGTGAGTGCTACAAATATTGAGTTAATAAATAATAAATAATTTCACACACTACCGCCGTGCTAAGAAAATGCTTTAATTACGATCGGTTAGGGGGTAATACAAAATTGATTTAATAGTGTCTTAATTTTAAAATTAATAAATGACATCCACATAAATGTATAAAGTACGAACATACTTTCAAAATCTCGACAGTACTGCGTTTCTACGGTGCAGTAAGTTATTGTACGTGATGGAACCAATTTTATGTGACACGTATGTGCATATTGCATGTACAGAGTATGTATGGTGATGGCTTGAGTGGCATTCTTAAGCGTCCAAGTTGAGAAACTAACTTTACTCAACCTAACATAACAACTCCCTACAGACTTTGTATAAAGCGCCTATTTTCGAATCTCCCCTAAACCGATTTCCAATTTTTTTTTAGAAAAAAATTATCTTTTCCAAACTTTTCACAATAGTAAGAAGTAGATAGTGCAAAATAATCTCAGGAAAAAATAATACTGGAAAAAATGTGTACGCAAATCGTGCGATCATAAACAAAATAAATATGAAATACCTACCTACAGCACAGAGGATAAACTACTGTAAAGGATTTAAAAAAACTCTCATTTTTTATTTTAGGCCCATTTAATAAAAAGTTTATTCAACGTAGGATCTATTGGTACAGGTAAGCTACATTTTTGTTGACATTTTTGTTGTTTTCGACTTGGTACAGCAGAATCAGTTACCTTCTGATAAGTTGATTAGTTTTTTTTTACCACGAATTTTTTTTAGAGCTAAAAAAATGCATGCTAATGAAGATTTACTGCAGGTAATTGTAACCTAGGACAAAAAAAACCGTGAAATGAAATAATGTAAAACCTGCTATAAAAAAACTGCTTAGATGCAGTTTTGAAAATAGTAGCTTCAAATTGCCAAGAGTGTAAATTGGATAGAAATCGTAGAAATCAGTGGCGGTTTTCTTCGTTAGTAATGTGGTGACATTTCTTTAAGGTGACATTAGTGATAATATGTGCCGCAGTAAATGATCGATCTGCTTCCTTCTTTGTATTAATGTATTATCTACAGTTCTACGGAAAAGTAATGATTTTAATAGTACCGGATGTTGACATTATATTACCCCAGATGGAATTAGGGAACAGAATAATAAGTATAATGAACCAACGTAAGATTATCTTGGTGTTAATATTTAATAATTTATATTATTTCTTGCTTTCATAAAAAAATATCTGTTGCAAATGTAATGAAATATTAAGCGGACGCATTGAATGTTTTTTGACATTTAAACATATTAATAATAATAATCGGCTCACTTGTATAGCACCATTTTTTAAGTGTAAGACTGATAAATCTTGCCTTGAAAAAAATGTATCTTTCTTCCTCGAAAATGTATAATACATAAACAAAAACACTTTCTTTCTCTCCGATAGTTTTTTTTTACAACTTATCTTAATTAGCCTAAGCAGCACCCAGTAATTTTAATATGTGAATCGTACCTTCTGCCATATATTTTTTGAAAAGAAATATGCTGTATATACATATATATATATAACTTGGTACTTTTACGCTCACATCCATATAAGTTTTTACACGTCGTTATTTAGCCAATAAAGCTATTAGCGGGTCATAACTAAATAATTACGTTGATACGCTTAACGTGAACCAAAGTGTGACAGTGAAAGGAAATATGTTATTGCAATAAACAAATTACTACAAGGCGTTATACGATAATTGGGGACTAAGTGAAAATAGTTCTTGGGGCGGTCTAGTAAATAAAGCAATGACTAAAGAATAGAGATAATAATAGTGGACCGATCAAAATCAAAGAAAGTTAATTTATAGTTTACGAGACAGTCGTAGACCGCCCCTGTGGAAATATGTGCCTCGTGGTGTTGTGGCTAAGACGCTGAATTTACGCCACAGAGGTTTCGGGTTCGATTCCCGGTGAGATCACAAAAATATAAATGGGTTTGTGATTTATTCCCCTATGTGATTGGGACTCCTGGTTTGAGTCAATGGTGCCTTAAAGTCGGTCGTATCTAATAAGTGTTTAAGAGGGTAAATTGGCAGTTCATAATGGAGTTCTGGTACCAACCTTTATGCATGGTAGTGAAGCGTGGTGTTGGAAAAAGAAGGATGTAAGTAGATTGAATGCAGTTGAAATGCGATCTCTCAGGCGAATGTGTGGTAAGACTATGTATGATAGGTGTACAAATGTCGAAATTAGAGCAGAGTGCAAGGCTGAGACAAGCATTATCGACAAAATTAAGAAAGGGCTTTTACGATGGTTCGGTCATGTAGAGCGAATGGATGATGAAAGAACGGCTAAAAATAATATATGATGCGACTGTGCCTGGATGTAGAAATCGAGAAAGGCCGAGAAAGACATGGCGTGATGGTTAGTTAGTTATGAATACACTTACTTATTTGAATCAGTCAATCATACAAGTATTTTTACGTGACGTTTAATTTGTTCGGGTTAAAAAACTTGAAGCGAAAATCACTATAAAATGTTACATGTTTTGCCTTTACTAGACTTTCATATTTAATAGTGCTCTGTGTTTACTTCGGAATTTTTCTTAGCTAGTGGTTTGGTAAAGATCTGTATGTTATAAGTTCCTTCAAAAACGGTATGGAATTCGAGATCTTATACCTAAGCCGGACCGGACCGCTGCTGTAGGCTTCGCAGTAATTTGCAATATTTCATAATAAACGTACGGTGGACCACGAGGGGCGAAGGAGATGTCACGTTGTTTTTGGCCACGTGTGATTTACCGATCCTGACCAGCCAGTACGACCAACTTTAATCTTTAATGCTCTCCTGTGTACAGAACTTGTTTTATTCAAATAAAAGCTCATCCTATCATATAAATATTATTTAAACCAAAGCCGCGCCGCTATCTGGACGTTCAAGGAAATGATATCGAAAACTTTATTTATGGGTTTTGGGAATTTGGTGATTTATATCTGGAAAAACCTTAATGTAATGTTAAAAACGATTAATTTATTACATAAATTAGTTGCCGTTTAATAATTTTTTATTGAAAATTATCGTAATATTTACGACTTGATGGTAAGATGGACCTTAATACTAATATCCGCTTTAAGTATATGTATTGAAAAATTAAGAATATTATAATGTAAAGAATTTTATATTGCGCATTGAATTCAATGTGTTATTAATTCGTTTTTGACACAAAATAATTAATGATGAGTTATGTATTACAGTACCATGAATTACCAGTATGATCCCTTCATAATATGTAAAAAAATCATAAAATTATTTTGTTCATTGGTATTGATATTTCCTCCACTATTTTAAAATTTTTAACCTGTTGCGTATAAATTTGGGTCTTTTAAATCAGATTGTTGTTTTTGTTTATTCTTACCATACTTACAATAGTAAAATTATTAAGTAAAATAAGGGCAAGTACTTTTAATGAGCATGAAAAGTGGAAAGCCTTGGGCATTTTACAGATTTCCAGTATTGTTATTACAGTTACCTTTAAGATAATTAAAAATATTTTTTGTAGTTTTATTTTCTTTCTGATAATGGATTTAACTATGTAGGTTCCTTGTTCATGTTGTTGTAGACCATATAAGGGCTAAATTATTTCGCTTCACTTTTTGTTACCGGACTTGGACACATTTTCAAAAATAATTATTAATTATCACCTTTAAACCGAGCGTGGTACAAAAACGATAATGAACCATTTTCTTAATTAAAACTTTAATTAATTTCTGATAAGTGTTGAAATGCTTTTCTTTACTTATTTAAAAGGAACAGCATAACACCTCCTTTTACGAAACGAATGAAATAAAATTCTTGTGTAAAAAAGATACACGTTATAGACGGAATCAAGTGGAATGGGGCGATGAAAGGGATAGCGTGCAAAAGCAGTGGGTGTGAATAGAGAAGGTGTATTTCCTAAGAATGCTTTGTTAAAGGGCCTGCAAAAGGCTAGGAGAATACTTGAGCTATTGTTCAATGTGCGTGTGTGGATCAGAACATACTTATAGAAGTTCAGGTATAGTTACCTACCTACCTGTAGACTGCAGAGCTTTTATCATGATCAATGAGGAACTTTAAAAAAAAACTAGAAGTTTTGAAAATTAGCTTTAAGTAGTTTGCAGTATTTTTGTGGTATGCTTTTGAGCCAAATTATTGTAAATCTTTTTTCCGATATAGCCCGACCAACAAAGTTACCAGGAAATTAAATATTTCATTTTCTTAGTTAATATGTACCTACCCTTTTTTACATGAAAAATTATTTCAAAGAGATTTAGTTAGAGTATTAAATAAGCACAGATCGTTGCCGACTGCCAAATTACTCGAATGTTGATCGGGGTAAGATAGAAAAATTATATATAGTGCAATTTTTTCATTAAATGCAATGGAATAACATAGAGCATAGAACCGTGTATCTAACATCAGTTCGGCAATCGATTTATTATATACATTTGTTATTTGTTACTTGTTACAGATTGTTATAAGGAATTTTAAAAGTGTGCAATGATGCAATAATTGTAAGATTTCTATACCGCAATCCATAGTTACTTGGGTAAAAACCGTAGTTTATTGTTATGCGGAAATTTGAAATTACTCTTAATAAATACCCTACTTACCTACTGTTTTTACAACAATTACATCTCTAAAAATATAGAGCGACGGTGTTAGGGTAAGTCTAGTACGTAGCTTGCAATTACATTTTTTATCAAAAATGCATCTAGGGTTATCACTAAGAGTGTCGATGAAATGAAGCAGGCTGTATTGAATTTATGAAGTCGATACAAAAGAAAGGATCTCAGGCGTTTGGTCTCAGTCCACATTCCTACAGCGAGAACCTTCAGACATTGAAACCTCTGTGTTCCGAATAGAGAAATACCTTTTTTGTCGCATGCTTTGCAAAGCCCTGAGTTGCCACTTTTCCTAGTTCTTACAATTATTTTAAAATATTTATAGATTCTCCATGAATTGTATCTGCAAAAAAACTGCATTTTTTCAGTTTACCAAAAAAATGTATCGAATGTTCATTTATATCATAATATAAATCATTATTGTTTAGTGCTACGCCTAATCTAATGAGTAACAAAATATAATATTGTGGTAAAAATAAAAATAACATAAGGGATATTTAAATTTACATTAAATAATTAATGCTGAATCAGTAATTGAATCCAAGATACCTAACTACTTCATTATAAAAACAGATGCACTCAAAGCTCTTAGATTATATACAATTCATAGAACCAATGTATATAACCATTAAATAAGTCCAAAATGTTTTTGAATTGAGTTTTGATTGTTCCATAAGAGTCATGAACACTTGGAAATTGGTATGGATGTCTTAATTTGATATTATTTTCTAAAACAATTATGTTATTTAATTTTGACTATGTATCTACACATAATATTACAAATCCCTTAATAATTCGGAATACCAATATAAAACATTACTAATAACTCAGTTTGTTGTGATTCCTTTATATTTAATCAAATGTTCCTTTTGCGTTTGGCAACATTTGCAATTTTATAGCAAAGCGTTTCTTTGACGAAGGAATCTGTCCTTCGCGTAGATTGCCGACGAAGGATATAGTAGGGAAGTTCTTGTCTTGTCTGCTCGTTGAAATCGTAATCATATATTTTCCAAGCAAGCCTAGTCCGAGTGTATAATCCGTGAAATCTCAAACTCTTTAATTTAACGTAGTAGCGTAGGTGTTTATCTGAAAAAAGGATATTTAGAAAGTAAAAAGAAAACATTTTACACTGTATCTGAATTTAAAATTCAGTTTTTTTACCTACTCATCAAGATCTACTCATACTATCTTAGAGTAGGTACCGACATTTTTGATGAAAAATATAATATTATTTAAAGGTACTCGTCAATTCTGAAAATGACCGCGATTTCTCTATTGCATGTTCTTTCATAAAAATTCTTAAATAGATGGACACGCAGCCACAATGAAGCTAAATTATTTTGTATGTTTTTTTATTACGTAAATTTCATAATCCGTTATGATTTTGATGTTTAAATAAATAAACTACATAATTCTATATGACAATGTTATTTATTAGCAATTTAAATATTATATTATGAACGTAAATATTCATCAACTAACGTAATATTATTTTTAATAGAAATACAAATAAAATATGTATCTTCATTTCATTATTTGAAAAAAATTCTCACGAGGCGGGGTTTGATGACAATGCTTCATTAAAAAAAACACCTGAAATCATTTATTATTATTTATGTTTAAAATGTACCTCGGATGAACAAATAATAATCAGACTTAACAATCCTTTTCATAAGGTTTGGTCTTCAAATGGCTCGCAGTGTTTCAGTAGTAGAAATGTACGCCGCAGCTCCTATATTTATCCACTTTCTTAGAACCTGGTGAGTCCCTTTTCATCCAGTGTTTTTTATTTTGTACCAGTTCGTCCCTCTGCGTGTCGGTATGTTCAGCTTTAACGTATAAATAGACGTGATTTAGTTAAATGGTTTCGGTGTTCAGCGCCACTGAAACGCAAGGGAGAGAGGGATAGGCTGTTGGGATAGAGGGAATAAGGATAAGTTGGCACCGTTTTGTTAGGTGGTTTTACTGGGCTGTGACCGTGGTCGGGGCGTAACTCGTACCTTTCCCCCCAGGGCCCACCGTGTACCGTGTGTCTCTTTTCTTCTCTTCTCGTGTGTTGGTGTGTTTTGTTAATGTGGTCCGCACTATCTCAGCTAAGCTCATACCTGAGAGCGTAGGTAAGATAAAACAGGTTCGGCTATCTATCATTATTGAATAAATTTACCGAAAAATGCACGATACATAGTTTTAAGGCATACACGACTCTGAGGGGAACGGCCTCGAAGATCGTTGTATATTTTATATATATGTACCTACAGAAAATTTTGCATCTTCACAAATGTAGGTAATTGTTATTCGTTAAGTTCAATTATGCTTGTTAGGGAAAATGATTATACAGTTCAGTTCTTTTTGTAATGATTTAATTTAGTATCATGTTTTTAAGAGTACTTACATAATATTCTTTTGTTCAATTCCATAGTAAATTATGATTCTTAAATTTTGTTTTGTTCATAGACTAAAAATACCAGTTAGTCATAAAAATTAAAACAAAATTTTCAAGTCTGCGTATTTAGTAACGCTGTTCCGCTGTAGTTAGAAAAAATAGCAATAAAATATATGTGTATTTTTGTTCAAAAGTTGCAAAAAATTTTTTCGTTCTTATTAAAAAAACTTATTAAAACTTTTTTTATATAATTCAAATAGTAAAACTAAAGATACTTTTAAGGATACTATCAGGCTAATGGACAAAGTGTGAGGTATATGTTGCATGCTGTAACGTGTGAAACCATTGAAGTTGACCCCTTTCCCAGATCGTATAAGCTCGTACGTGCATATTATGCTAGAAGTAGGCAATAGTATGTTGATTGTATACTCCTTCGAAACTAACCTATCAATCCAAAAAGTACAAATTGCAGACTATTTAATGCCATGTTACCCAAAGGTCGGAGAAAACGCCGCATATACGAGTAAAGTTAACTGTAAGGTGAAAAGTGGGTTAGCAAACTCCGCGGTACGGAATGAGCCAATATAGTGGTTATGAAAAAATCCTAATAGACGGAAAGCTTGGCTGATGGTTGCGCGTGCATTAGGATAAAGGTAGAGCAGCCATAAAATCTGCACACCGTAATTACCTGCCTTGGCCCACTGTTGCCTCACCTACTCAACACAAGAAGCTCTCGGTAGCGATACATCGCCCCGCCAAACAATTATTATCTTCAGCTCTAAAAACTTGTTTATTTTTTAATAAAAGTACCGGTATTGGGTGTACAGAATTGTGTAATATGGAGTGCGGGTTTAAATCTACCTTTGCATTTATGTATAGGCCCGTACAACACAATGTGGCAATTAATTTTTAGCCAAGTTCCGAGTGTGTATATGGAGATCTTTTTTTAAATGCTAGCATCTAGCGCATAACGGTAAACGTTTTAATTATTATTACTGAAATTGACTACAATTAAAATATATGTACTTATAACTACATTATATGTACATATATACTGGTCATTTTATATGGATTACATGTGACTAACATCGAGTATTGTTACACGATGTATAATAATTATATTATATGTATTACTCTGTTAATTTTTTATATTTTTATCAATTTTATTCTTTAACAGTAAATACATTTTAAATTTAATAACTACTTTTCTGTAATGCAATTATAATATTGTGTTCGCATGTATATGTATGTATTTATTTTTAAAATCTTGTTATTTATAATTAGACACGTGTGTGATAAAGAAAATTGTATCAATGTCTGTAAAAGAAACTTGTACCGTTTGATGTAGGTATAATAAATAAATAAATATGTATTTCACTAGGTGGTACGTCAAAGAGAAATAAAAAATTTACTTAGAAAATTTACTTAGAACATTTATTCAGAAATAATAGAATTTTTATTTTTTATATGTCATCAATGTAATTTATTATCTCCATATATAATCAATTAATTAAAACGAGAATTTTATGTTACCTAGGTATTGAATATTACTAGTATCAATACGTAATTAAACATGCGCCCAGAATACCAGTAATATCACTTCATTTCTCATTAAATATATGCCAAAAATTAGTTTTCAAGCAATTAATTTACAAAAAAAGAAATAATAGCGTTTCCGTTTTCCTGTTAATGAACTCACGTGTCTTTTCCCATGGTTAGTAATTTAAAATTAGAGCAGATAATTATTATTATACTTACAGGGAGATTGTCACAATTGCTACAGATAATATACAAATAATTACATGCTTTATTAGTTTGATTGCATACCTGACAATGATTAAGAAATTACAAGAGAATGTAGACTAAATGTGACCAGCAATCTAAAGTATGGACGATATACCCACTGCTGTCTTTACTGTCATACAAATTATATCTTGGAAGTTAACGTTTAACTTACTCATGCAGTAGGTACTTACATATAATATCGTCTATTAGCAGAAATCTATACCAATGCGATTACAAGTAGTGATCTACAATTTATGATTAATCGTAGAAAGTTTAAGGTTAGTAAAATATATGCTGGAAAGCAAGGCTTTTTGAACCAGATAAGAATCCGTATCGTGGTTTAGTGGATACCGCACCGGGGTCATGAATGAGGTCGCGGATTCGATTGCCGACAGGATCAATATGAAATATCTCATATTTTTAATAATTAAAAATATTTCGTTGGGTATCTTGGACTGCTGGCGCTTTAGGCGTAAGATAATCTTGGTTTTTTATTTGAAAATATCAAGATTAGCTACACTGGATGTACCGTACAGTGCTTTATGCACCATTGGGATACGGATAAGAAAAATTAGTTCCTAATTAGTAGTTAATATAGAATTGTTTTCTTTCGTTTCCTTTACCCGCACCACATGGTACACAGGATACTGCATAGGTTCAATCTAGTCCAAAGGATATACATGTTGTAACAAAACTCGTAGTACAACCCGAAAACTGGTGAATCTACATCATATTTTGAGTCGAATGTGTAATATGAAATAAAAAATTCTCATAAAAACTTTTATTAGTACCTACCTACCTAGTCGCAGATCAAGTAAAATTGCATGAATTCTTATTAAAATGCGGTTTTTTTATTTTTTTTTTTTATGAATAGTATCAATTTGACTAAAAAAATTATATTTGATGGCAATTTTTAAAATTTATCGAAAAAAAATAAACTTCTAAATCAATTTTCTCGAAAACTATTGGTAAAATTATAAAAAAAAAAATTCTACGAATATCGACTACCAAATATGATGTTTTTTCGAGTTTTGTTACACTGTGTAATTAAATAAAAAAAAAATCATTTTACACCGTCTAGAAATCGAATCCGGAAAAAGACCTCGTGCATGGTAGTCCAACGCGCTAACCACTGCACCACAAAGCGGACAAACAATGCCAACCTACTTCCCTTTAAACCTTCCCGCGATCATAATTGTCTGTGACCGCAACTTGCGGATTGTGCTACTCCATTGGTCACATTTCAACTAATTATTATTAACATCTCAATTGAGATATTAAACGCCGACTGTATACAAGTATAATGAAGCTTATTACTACGTGGCTTCTCGCTATTTACATGCTGAAGAACTGACCCAATGCCCTTTCGCAGGTTCCGAGGTGCTAATTGGCGATTACTAGTGAATCGTTTGTTGATCACTTTTCTTAATCAACCGGAATATCTTCACTAACTTCCGTAATTCATGTGTAATATATTGAAAAAAGTTGGCGGACATATTATAAACAGTAGGTATTTTTTACAATTTAAAAATACACATAAACTTATATGTAGTAATAAATGACAAGAAACAGTATACGTTAAATTCATATTTTAGTAGAAAAAGAATGATTAATTACCTGCAGGGGTAGGCAGAGAGGATTAGAACGCCATACCACTCTGTCCTGACATACTTCTTTGCTTCCTCTACATTCATACATCTTCTCATGCACATACGCCGATTATTCCGACTTTTCACGTGTCGACTTTCAAGTATTTTGTCGTACTTGGTCATTGCCACGTCCTTTCTCGGCCTCCTCGGCTTCAACATCCCAGGCACACTTGCATTTAAACTTCTTTTAGCCGTTCTTTCATCACTCATTTCGCTCAACATGACCAAACCATCGTAAAAAGCCCTTTCTTAGTTTTGTCGATAATGCTTATCTCAGCCTTGCACTCTTGCTCTAATTTCGGCATTTGTACACATATCATGCATAGTCTTACCACATATTCGCCTGAGATATCGCATTTCAACAGCATTCAGTCTACTTTCATTCTTCTTTTTCAAATAAAAGTATGTATATCTAATTTGTATTCGCTCAGTTTGATCTGGAACATTTTTTTGTCACTATAATTATTCACGGGATATCCTGATTCTGTCTATATATGGTCAATATAGACAGAATCAGGGTTCTGAAAAATCCTGACGATTTTTTAAATTTTAACAAAACAAAAGTCCTTATACTTTCGTCGTAAGCGCACAATTATTATGTTACGTTTTTATGACGTTGGTTTAAAAATATAAGTTGTTCTCCTCATGGTAGATGCACAAGGACGCGGACTTTATTTCCTAAAGCGTCTATAAAAAATATTTTGTGATTTTTCACACATAAAATATTTCATATTTGTTTCAACATGAAGATACAACTAGAATACTGGATACTGGATCTACATTACTTATTAATTTATTTATTTAACTACCTCAGCAGGCCAGGAGGCCCAATAACAGAGGGGAACAACATCACAAAAGCCCAGGCTTGTGAAAAATCACTTTTGATTTTTGTGTTCTCACTATAAATCAAACCCGGAACCTTATCGTGAGTCCAGCGTCTTAGTCATTAATTACGGAGGATGCCAATGTTATGTCCTATTTATGTAGGTAAATATTCCCGGTGAACTCTAATCACACTAGTAACTATGGCAAGATGATTTACTGATTAACAATTTAATTAAAATTAGTACGAGGAGCCGACAAAACACGGCTAGCTTTCCGGTGTCCTACTGATAGTGCCGTTAAGAAGTCTGTCGTAGCAAATAAGCGTCTATCGCAAGAGGCTAAATTAGCAGTTCTTAATGAAGTTTTGGTACCAACCCTTATGTATGAAAGCAAAGCATGGAGTTGGAAAAAGAAGGAGGAAAGTAGATTAAATGCTGTTGATATGCGATCTTTCTGGCGAATGTGTGGAAAAACCATGTATGATAGGTGCCCTAGTGTCGAGGCTGTAAGGCAAAGATAAGCATTATCGACTAAATGAAGATAGGTCTTTAACGATGGTTCGGTCTTGTGGAGCGAATGAATGATGACAGAACGACTTAAAGAACTAATGATGCTAGTGTGTCTGGTTGTAGAAGTCGAGGAAGGCCGAGAAAGACATGGCATGATCAAGTACAACAACTTATTAAAAGTGGTCGTGTGAAGAGTCGGAATAATCGACGTGCGTGCATGAGAAAATGAATATATTTGGACGAAGCAAGTGTTCTAGGACAGAGTGGTGTGGCGTTCTATCCTCTCTGCCTACCCCTTCGGTGAAATGGCGTGATGAGTAGTTGGTTAGTTAGTTACTGATAGTAAAGAATTATGTAACTAATGGAAATTTGGGAAAAAGCTCGGTAATTAAGTAATGAAATAGAGCCTTAAATCTCTGATATGTCAAGACTCGAGACGGATCCTGGCGTTTGGTAACCCTAAGTACGCGGGTCTCAGTGTTCCTACAGACTACAGCATCTCGCGGCCCGTCCGAAATAACACGTGTTCAAACCATAAACCACGCAATCCTTGCAGTCCATACAGCCGCGACCGTTTAGAGCGAAATACTCCATTTGCCATATAAAGTTAGTGGGGCATTAATTCTTGTTCCTCTCCGGCATGGGTCAGGAATGCCCATAACATTAGCCGGTACCATCTCGCCCGAACACGCAGCACGGAAACATAATATTACCGAGTTTGTTCCTACAAAGAGAGCCTTCTCGAGACTTGGACGTGGTCTTTACCTGTATTTATTGAATATTAAAACAATGTAAACACCCAATAACACATTATTATGCTTAAAATAATAATGTAATACATTCACAAAAAAAGGTTTTTAACTTAGGAAAACTTTTCGATTTTTTTACTTTTTCGCATAGGTATTGACATTTTTATAGATTTGTACCCTTTTTGTACATTTAATTTTAATTTATGGTAAAAAAAATATTTTTGAACATCAGTTACTTTTATTTTCGTTGTTATAAATACACTAAGGAAGCAGTTATCTTTGTATGAACAATGAACACATTTCACATATACATCTCCATTTTAGTTTCGTTCATTCAAACTCGCCCAATTAAAACGGATGATATTTATTTCTTAGCATTTACAATATGTACAAAAGTATAAAGAATCTACGTTTTTAATTAACATTTAAATAAAGAGTCCATTATTTTCATCAAAGTGGATAAATTTTGAACGATTATGAAATCGTCGTTTTTCATTACACCTGTACCAGAATTTTGGTAATTTTCTACCGCCCGCCTTTTAAGCATTTATTCACTTTTACTTTATTTAATTGAACACATTTAACAAATAAATTCGTAGACGACTAAAAAAACTTCGGAATAATTATTTTCCTAGGACGGCATACCTCGGTGTTACCTATTTAAAGGTGAATAAACCTGGTTTTTATGCAGAGCATTTTTCCGTAAAAAAAACAAGTTAAAAATTCAAATATCTCCGGGGCTCTACATAATACTTAACACAAAGTTGCATTCATATGGATATTACTTTTAGATTATTAAATTGGTCTTACGCAACACTCGCGGTAGGCGTAATGACACAAAGTGATTAGCTAACAGAAATGAATGAAAGCATCAGAGTTATTGGATACGATAAAGCTAAGGAGGTTGGTAACTTGCTAGTACATAATGGCTGTGCAAAGCTTCGATCTCTGGTTAAATCATAGCATCGTGCTTTAACTATTAAAAAGCCAGAGTGGGCTGAGGGATGAAAGACCATCTTGTTTCTGATTATCACAAAGTATTATCTTTAATTCACAAGTAATTGAAATACTAACAGCAATATAAATAAATGCATCTTGTCTACTTACATATCCTCATATCAGTTTCTTGTGAAGATGTAAGTTTATAATATAGAGTCTAGCATTTTCAATTGGGTTCTTCCCGATTTTTAATTTTTGATTTAAAAAAATTGATTGAAAAATTGCATTTTTTTTAAATTTTTACGATGTCATATGAATTTTGTAGCGCGGTTTGAAATAGCACTTTTTCAAATCGCTCGCAAAATCTTCCATTTGGCGCGCATGCGGTGTGACGTCACAGCAATATAGGCGCTCACCACGGAATGAATTTCACGCCTTTCACGGTGGACAGGAACGACGTCATTAGCAAATAACGGGCGTTAAAAATCATTCGTATTTTCGTGTTTTTAAAACATTCATTTATAAATGAAAACAAAATTTTTGATAATTGTGTTTTATATCGTTGGAACTGTAAAAATATACTTTAAATATTTATAATGTTTTCAAGGATATTCATGCTATCGGGAAGAACCCTATTGTTCGATCAGATCGGTTGCCAATTTCCTTACATGCTTCTAAGTCAAGTCTTCGCCTCTTTGAAGGTATTTAGAGTTTAATTATTATTATGGATAATTTATATAGCGCCGTTTTCGTATTTCGTATAGGCGCTGCAAATATTGAATTAATGGGAAATTTAAAGTAAATGAAAACTCAATTTCTAAGTAGAAAATACAATGATCAAAATTAATCAAAAGATTTAGAGAACAAATGGGTCATAAGTTTCTCTCAAAACATCGCTTCACTCTCACAGTTGCGCACTTCTGGTGGGAGAGCATTCCAAGCCACAGGGTCCGCAACCGCGAAAGCGCGCTCCCCAAATTTTGTGCGCTGACTGCGGGTCGGTTCTAAAACCTGCCTATAGCTGTAGATGTAGCTGATCGAAGCGTGAGACGTCTTTCAGCTAGTTAATCGTAAGATATATGTTGTTTCCAAAACCAAAGTTATTGCTAGTTATCGTTATAACGCTAAAAATAGCTGAAACACCAAATAATTTACTTCGCGACTTGAATAAATTCATCGTCTCTATTGATTATATTATAATATTATTATTCATCACGTAAAATACCTGCATTTAAATGATTATATTCCTTCATGCATGTATCGTGGGTATCCATAAATAATGTTTTCATTTGACTAACTAGAGTTATGAAAACAGGAATCTAACAGCTACCGCAGCGATACGCTGGTTGGGAATTGAACCCTCGACCTTTGGATTAGTTGGCAAGTTTGCACCCACTCAGTCACGAAGCTAAGAATAAATAGTACTTTGAGAATACCATTTACATGGATTTAACAGTAATTAATGATATCGAATGCCTGGACCCGTTAGGCGTAGATTGATGTGTAGGTACCTACAATTTGTAAAAACAATCATTAAAAAACCTAGCGATTGAATACAAAATCAATGTAGCCTTTTTAATTTACAAAATTATTTGATGATAAATTTAAAAAAATCATGATTTATTATTTTAATCTGCATTATAGACGTTGATTATAAAATTTACATCTTAAGTATATATATCAGTTTTAAATCGCTGTATTTTTTTCGATTAAAAGTTTTGGTTTTAACTGTAGGTAAATAACTGTTAAACTCACAGAAAAAAGACTATTCAGTGTACTTTTTCATAAATTTTGAAAGTTTTTTCTGAGCTGCCATGTTTCATTATCAAACAATTGGCAATTTCTTTGATATGTGTATTTTGTGTTTAGTTTGTTTGGGAATATTTGTTTTTCCAATGTAATGTACTTTAAATGTTGGAATTTCCAAGCCCCTATTCAGCTGTTTTCAGGGCACGTCTAGCCTCGCCGATTATTGTTTCATATTGCGTGAATAATTGTATCAGTTTTTGCAATGGACCGGCCATCTAACGGTCCATCCATACCTTGTCGTGTATTTTATTACATTGTAATGCAACATTTATTATCCATGGCGAGAAACGGTTACCCATCAGATTGCTGGATGACTTTCCAAAATAAGCATTGTTATTTGTACAACGCCGTTATTGAAAGTATTTGTATGCCATGAAGTTAGTTTCATACCACCAATCGTATTTTATGAACTGATAGTTGGTCGTGACTATCTTATTTTTCTGGAAAAGAAATGAAATCTCCTTTTTCTAACGCCGCGTCAGCGTCGCTAGAATTCTCGGAATAAAATAACGTTCAAACAACTAAACAATCTAAGAAATATTTAACATGCACTAAGTGAGGACCTACTTTTTAGAACTGGTAAACGATGCATGAGTTTATTTAAAACATAACGCGCATTTCAAAAACATAAGAAACATGTTAAAACACGACACGTATTTTACTATTCTCCCTACACTATTTCATTCCATTCTCTGAGAAATCTATCAACATATTATTTCGAAAAATAATATAATTTTTATCATCAATACTCCTTTAAATAATTATTTTATAAAGTTTCTTACTAAAATATTTTTAGAAATTATAATAAAGTTTTAACACTAACTGTTGATTAAAAACATACCATGAAAACATAGGGGTTCAATAGGTATGTTTTAGCAACCCACTTGTAGGAGGCTATCGCTGCACACGTACCGCATCATTTAGTAAATTCTATAGCTCAATTAAAGAAATTTCCATTCAAGCAATACAATCGAGTCTCTTTACGTCAAGATAAATAATAATAAGGGCTTTACTAATGCCTCAACGGGTTATTCATTTAATAAGGAGTTCCGCGAGCTTTTCAAAGCTTTTCAATACCTCTTTTATATTTTTAAATACGCTCGTAAAATCTGTCCATAATAATTATTATGACCATGTCCACCTATTCAGAAAATTAATGTTTTCGTTTTTTGTTTCAGGTATGTTCCAGATTTCTGTTATTGATTTGAGTCGACTTTGATGGTAAGAGACGTTAAACCATATTTTAAAAAGGTTTTATAATACTTATAATGACAAAGATACATATTGTAAAATTTAACAAAAAACAGTTTTTATGACCACACTGGAAATTTAATCCGTAACCTCCGTGGTAAGAAACCTGCGTCTTAGCCCTTACACAACGGACACGTATAAATAATATAATTATCTTTTTTTTTAGTTAATTCGATTTA